>JAWWLR010000002.1:45776374-45786700 GCA_035041075.1 Acraspis erinacei
ATCTGTTTGAACAAATAAATTATTTGAAAAATTTATGGATTGAATAGTTAAGTTACTTTTGCTATTTGGTCACTTATGCAGTAAAGGTTTTTTGTATTTTATATTATGACCTCCTCGTAGGGAAAGCCTGCATGCCTCCTCCGCAGCCCTCTTCCTGTTTGAAAGATACAATGACGGCATACCTAAGATAGAGTCCAATGCGACATTCGGGCTTGTTCTCATTGAACCAGTAGTTGCCAAACCTTTTGAGGGCTCTCCAGATTTTTCCTGAAACTAACAAAACTGGTTCTTGGCACACAAATTAATGAGGTGTAAATTATAATTGGTCTCATGATCACCGTATATAACCTGTATACTACCTGGAGTTTAAGTCCCGAGGTTTTTCCAACTGTGTTTTTTACTGTCACATCAATGTGTACTTTACAGGTTAGTTAAGCATCAAATATGGATACTAAATACTTAGCTGATGTAGAGAAGTCACCTTTTTCACAATGGAATTTAGGGTTCATAAACTTATGTAGTTTCTCGCGTCTTGAAAAAACCAATAATTCGGTTTTATCTGGATTAACATACATGCTACAGTTGTAGCACCACTCTTCCACGTTTTTGAGAGTATTTTTCATTACTTTGATTAAAGTTCTCCCTTGTTTTCCTATCACCAGTATAACAAGGTCATATACATTACATTAAACGTTAAAACCTGGTTCCTTTAACCTACAAATAAGATCATCAATGATGAGTGCCTACCTGGTGGAGAATAAAACTCGTCTTTACGGAAACCACTTTCCTAAAACCGCCCTCACATTGTACCTGTGGAGTGAAGACGTGGAAATCTTGCTGCATAGGATAGAGTGCAATCACCTATTAACAGTGGTATTTTGTTCCTCAGAAGAATTGAATATAGATTCCGTAAGGTTGTTACTGGAAACACCCTCTATGTCCAGGACCGCTGCTATCGCTACATTGCCTATTCGTCCTTCTGAGAAATATAAGAAACAAGTGGTTTTTGAGGCGAAAAAGAATACAAGAGCTAACTTCGGAAGGACGTTGAAACTCATGTTTTCTGTGGGACTGAGTTATCATTGTAAATAACCATTAAGTAATTTTGGGTTTAGGCACCAAGTTTTTCCCTTTTGAGCATCTACGCGCAGAAAGCAAACTAAGCTTTCTTTACCACTGGGTCAAATATGACTCCTTGATATTTTGCTGATTTTAAACATTCTATTTGCCTACGGTAGAATTTGGGGTTCTTAGCATCAAGAAGTTTCCTTATTTAGGTGCGAACCATTTTCTCCAACTTCTCCTAGTTACGAATCATTAGGTCATCTGCGTACCCCTGAATGTAAACACCTCATTTATTTTGAACGAAACTCAGGTCATTTATGACATGCTTCCAATAGTCAATCATGAAACTTCTCACTGCTGGCATCCTCTCGGAAGATCTCAAGACTTTGGTCTTGTTGTAGTTGTACCATTGTAAAAATTTCATGTCACACGATTGCATTTTTTAGAACCGTACGCTTACCGTGCTGTGATGAATGCCTGCGCAGTTTGGACCCGAAGTGATATGCTATGAGTTTAAAGAAACACTTATATTTCATTTCTAATAAATTGAAAATGATTCATTGTCGAATTAGTAATTTTCCACACTTGAATCAGTAAATATTCTGACTAAGCATATTAATAACTATCTAATAATATTCAGTGACTCACTTTTCTATAATTGAATTTGGAGAATTTCACAAGTTTAAGGTAATTGTACATCCCCTTACGACTAGCAACCCCTAATGCCAGACCGGCTATCAGACCCAGCATCTAGGCGCCATGCAGAGCGCAGTTGCGAGCACAGTCGCGAGCGCATGACCCACACTTTCCGCGTGCCGCGGGGGTATACACATGAAAGTCTCCTTTAAAAAGGGGATGCTGAGCCTGAAACGGCATTGGGGGGCTTGCTGGCGATCAAGGTTTATCCAGATTGAGACTGGGCGCAGGAATAGGAGTTATACTCTTATAGTACCTGGTGTTAGTACAAGCTCTATTTTGGACACTATGCATGGACTACCGGTTGTACCGTTTAGCTCTGATGTGAGTTTTCAAAGTAACGGGATCCTCTCTCGTCAAAAGAGATTTAAGGGCATAGACTGCATCCTCGCCGAAGGACTTAGAATCCTGCTAGAGCTGCCTGAAGTGATAGTTTGCTGAACTTGACTCCAGCTACCTTTAGCTGCTCAAATATAAACTTGGTGAGATTGAGAGCAGGCTAGGAATTGTATTCCGACGACCAAGTTAGGCTCTAACAATTTTATCCGCAGATTCTAAGTGTCCCGAGTTGATAAAAATCCTCGACACTTGAATTGTACTTCGCGCTGAGACTTAGATCTCAAGAACGAGTTGCTCGCCTGCACTCTAAAATATTTTGAAAATATATCGAGAAAATACAATAGACCTTAGAGTCTCATTTTATATTGAAATTATCCCTGAGAGGAGATAGAAGACAAAAATGATTTTGTATCGAGTCGATATCTTTGGATGAATAAATCCATTTTTCTATGTGTTTTTGAAGTTAAAAGATTGAGTCTCTTTATTTCTCCTCCTGAGTTACTTTTTTTAGAAATTCTCATAATTCATACTAGTTAAGAACCTTTCACAAGTAATTATTGAAATTTCACTATTTTTGAATTAGAGCGTTTATACTACATGGGAATATCACACGATGCGAAAAAATCTTTTTTATTTAACATTTATATTTTATAAACATTCAAATATATCTGTTTAATGAAAATACTTAAGACTTCAAACTCTTCCCCATATTCCCCTCTTTTCTAATTACTAAGAAATATCTGTTTTATTAAACATTTATTCAATAAATGTCGCCTTTTTTGAGTTTTATGTTTAAATTTTTATTTTCGTTAAAAATTGTGCAATGTGATTGAAAATCGAATTATTTTCGTGAAGTTGGAACTATTTTCTTAAAAACTCATCTTTTTTGTTAAAAAATTCCAGAACTTGGTCACAAGTTGTACTGCTTTGCTAAAAATTTATCTTTCTGATTAAGGATTTACCTCTTTGGTTGAAAATGTTAATTTTTTGTAGAAAATTCTATTTTATTTGGTAGAAAAAAAACTATTTTTTAAATGAAAATTCAACTATTACATTTGTCGTTCAGAATTAATTTGTTTTAGTTGAAAAAATTATGAGTCCTTTAAAAAAACGTGTTTTATAGCAAAAAATGCATCTTCTCAGTTCAAAATGAATCTTTTCATCGAAATTTAATCTCCTTGGTTTAAACTTTAACTATTTTGTTGAATATTCGTATTTTGTATTGCATTCAGATGCTGTTGATTTAAATTGAAATCTTCTTTGTTAAAATATCAATAATTAAACTTTTCATTGAGAATGTTTATTTCCTATTTTTTATGAAAACGTCTTTTTTAATAAAATTTGGAACAATTTGGTTAAAAAATCATCTTCTTAAGGATAAGGGCATATTTTCTTAAATGGAATACTTAGGTTTTTTAATTGATCATTCAACTCTTTTGGTAACAATGAAACCATTTATATGAAAAAGTAACTGCTTGTGGAAAATTAACTTTTTTGTTGAAAACGTAAATATTACATTGTTCAAAATTCAGTGTCGGGTAGGATATTGAAATTTTATGTGCAAAACTTATATATTTTGTTTAAAACTTATATTTTCGAGCAGAAAATGTTTGTTTTGTTAAATATTAATTTCTTGAACGGAAAATATAACTGTTCATTCTGTTAAAAATTCATCTTATCTTATAACGTGAAATACAAATATCTCGGATGGATAAGCGTGACGCCTATTATGATTCAGCAGATAAGGACAATAGTATAAATACTTGAGTGATCTAGCAGCCCATTTTTTAGTTACATGGATAACAAATTCTTTATTTGGACAGTAATAACTAGAAGAAAATATGAAGATCGCTTATACTATGGTCTTCACCCTGTTGGTCATCTTCAATTCAATTGGTGAATATAATAATCTATTCTATCCTATTTATGTTTAATATTTCAATTGTTTTAATTAACGATATATTATGCACATTTTTCAAAAGGCCCCCTCCCGCCATTACTGTTTTGATATTTCTTATAGCAAGTGCATGATGTCTGATGTTTTTTGTAACACGGGCACGACTTGTGCTCATAGGGGAGATTACTCGTAGGGTAATTACGCAACTTTTTACAATTTTTTAATTCTATAGCGCATTAAGATTTGCGGAAGCGCATCGCCGCTATGTAAGAACAAATGCTAATACTTTACCGATTTGCATAATACTTATTGAATTCTATAAACAATCGAAAAAAAATTCTGTCAATACAGTGTCCATATTTGGTAAAATGGATTCAGGAGATTCAACCGACTGGTAAAGAAATTGAAAATAAATTTATGCAATGAAATTCTTCATTCCGTTTTCAGCAATTCATCACACATTTCTTATTATTTTTGGAGATTTAGTACTTTCCATAGAAAAAACTTGACCGCTGTGCAGGCACATTCTTATCGTTCGATGGTGTGAGTACAAGAACTGTGCGTATTCATTGCATCTCGGGCTTCGAGTTCAATAATATATTAAGGTCCTTTATCAGAATTTATAATAGGTTCTTAATTTTGAAGCCGCACGGTAGAATATTTTTGTCTCATTGTTTTCATATCTCATCTAAGTAACCAAAATTCGAAGCAAGCAGAGCAGATTTTTTGATGAAATGCTGACATTTTCTTTAATAATAAAAAAACGTGAGAAAAATAGCACTTAGATATCAGTGACGCTCAGTGATAGCTGTACATGCGTTTCCGCAGCGAGCCTCTATTCACCCTCCTCAAACTCCAGTCGGCAGACTCCCGGAAGGGAGCCCCGAATTATCCGGAAAAATGAACCCGGAAATTGTTGGGAGATTTCGGCCAGTTAGAAACACTTAAATTATGAAATCATCGATTAATTAAATTTCAATTAACAGAATTAATTTGTTTATATAATTACAAGAAATTGCTCAAAAATTCTGAAAATCGGTTAATATTTGCAGAACAATAATGTAAATCTGTAGGGAATAATGAACTTCTGTCCAATTAAACAGCATAATTTTACCAAATTCACGCCAAAGACGGTATCTTTTGGCATTTTGTCCATATACATACTCTTTAATCCGTAAGTAGAGTGTCTTCAAATATTTTGTTCGCATAAGTCTGACTTTTATTAATTTATAGTTTATTATAACAAATTAAGTTATTTCTTGCAGGATATTTACTACCTAAAAACTTTAATTGCGAAACAATTTGTTTCCTTAAATACTGAGAAATTATTATTTAATCCAATTGGTGGGACAATCAACGAATGGCAAAAGTACTTTTGTGGGTTTAAAATATTTAGCAATTGAGTACACGGTTCTGAATTATTAGGCCGCAAGGTTCAATATTTTTATCTAATTTTTTTTTCATACACAATGTACATTCACATATATTGAAGCATACAGACCCGATTTTTCAATCAAATGTTTACATTACGGATAATATGTTCTACATTATACGCGGTGAAAATGCATAGGCGGCGGACACTGCACTTACTTCTCCATGTCGTCCAATTATGATTCTTAAGAAAATATAAACATTTTATCGAAAAACTGTAATTATTGCTCCTAGATATGATTATGTAGATGAAGTATGCACAAAATTATATAAAAATTATTCAATCGTGCGCCCTCAGAATTCATAACCGAGTACTTTATTGCTAAATATCATTAAGAAAAGTACCTTTACCATTCTTTTATTGTGGCAAGAATTGCATTAAATAATATTTGTTACGGTCTACGGGGAAAAAGTTGTTTAACAGAGGATTTAATTATAATTTATTATACATTATAGTAATTATATAAATAAATTCACTGTGTTAACTGAAATTGAATTAATCAATGGTTTCATAATGCCAGTTTTTCTAACAGGCCGAAATTTCATAACAATGCCCGGCCTCATTTGTTCCGGATAATTCAGCTTGCTCCAGAGTGTCTGCCGACTGTAGTTTGACGAAGGTGAACAGGATCGCTGTGTAAATGCAAGGACGCCTAACACTGAGCGTCGCTGCTATTGTTCTCTATTTTAATTATTAAACAAAATATAAACATTTTACCGAAAAACCCGCTCAGATTATTTCGAGGTATTATTATTTAGATGAAGTATGCAAAAAATTGACGAAAATATTCGAATGTGCGGCCTCACAATTCAGAACCGATTGTTATTCTGATAAAGGGCCTTCATCGGGCTACGCGGTCGTTTTTTTCACTTCCTCCAGCTTTCTTTGCAGAGCTTTCAAAATTAATTTTTACAAAGTCTTATCATTTATCACTTACTACCTTACTTACCTCTGTCTGGGATGGATTATTCAGATATGGAAAAATAATGTACACGTTTCATTTTTCATGATCACTTCCATATTTGATCCCTAATTTTCACTAATTTCAATTGGCAGCTACTCGAAAAAATGTAACATTTAAATAAATTTATATCGCAGTGAAACCCCGATACTGCGCAGGTTTCTGGCATGGCGAAGATGGGAAACAAACCCGATTCAGTTCCGCTCCGTAGGTAAAACGTAGGAAAATATGGATTGATATTGAAACGGAAGTGTTGTTATTATCTTGTTTTAAAATTTTTTTAAAGTTCGCATCCTAGACGTCCTCTCAAAAAATAATTAGCTACAAATCTGTGGATCTGTTTTGAGTGAATAACTTTTGTGTAATCATTTTTTTTTCATACCTCTTGTTGATTTTCAAAAAATTGATTTTTAATGTTATTTTTTACGTTTCATCGAAAAATTATTTATGACAAATATGTAACTCTTTTTGAGTGAACAACTTTTGTCTATTAATTTGTTTAAATTTTGTGTTTTTGTTGAAAAAATGAATGCTTTATTCTTATTTTTATTTCTTACAATTAAATCAAAAAATACACGTCCTATCAACAATTTATTAATGACAAACTTATTAATCTTTCCTGTTTTAGAAACTTTTGCCCAGTCCTTCTTTTTTTAGCTTGCGTCGTTTGTCCAGAATTTTATTTTTAGATTGAAAAAAAACTACGCGTTCCATCAAAAAATTACTATTAACAAAAACACACACAAACACACACACACATATATTTATATATATATATATATATATATATATATATAGCTTTTTTGCTGGCTTTTTTCATATCGTGCTTTAATTAACTTAAAATTGTAATTTCCGTTTGAATTTGAGAACGCTATAACTTTAATAATTTCCTTTTTATCGGAAAACGTTCGGATAAATTGTTTGACTTTTCAAGTTCTATGTATAGTCTTACATGGAATTTTTAAATCTTGAAAAAATGGTCTAACACATTTTTTTAAATGATCTAACTTTTGAATTTTTATCTAAAATAGCTGACTAACAAACTCGGCCTTTCTTTTTACACCCTCAAGATAGATATTCTGTTGCATGATTATTGTTTTTATTACTTTTAGACGAGTCTACCATTTAATCAAGAACTCTCTTAAAATAGAAGTTAAATCTTAACAAAAGCATCTACGATGTAAAAGAATCGTTCAAGTAAGAAGCTTGGCTAGTCAAACCTGTTTCCACTCCAATTTTTCGGGACATATACAAGTAGACTTTTTTGTGAACAGTAATCTCGGAAAGATTTAATCTTTTCAAAATTTAACTTTTTCTGAAAAAAGTTCTTTTCCTTTCACTCCGCTGGGAATCGAACCACAGAAGTTCCGATTGCCAGTAGTCTATATTAACTTAAGGGAAATGCACCCGACCGGCAATCGAAAGTTCTGTGGTTCGATTCACAGCGGAGCGAAAGGAGAAGATCTTTCTGCAGAAAAAAATTGAGTTAAAAAAATTCTAATTCATAGATCCATCATCTACACTGATCGATGGTTGTCATCTTTTTGATAATAATACAGATTCTTTGAAAGATTTAATCTCTTCCTTTACTAACAAATTTTCAAAGTTTGCAAGCTTAATGTTTTGCAAAATTGTATCCAGAATAGGCCACAATTTATGACATTAATCTGCATCTGATTAGGGAGAAAATTACAAATTATTATTTTTAAAGTCTTTTATAAGTTTTACTGACGTTTATAACGTTCATATATATTTTCTGGGAGTCATGGAGGGGGCTTAATAACTTTAAAAGGAATGGAATCTTAAGTTTGCTATTTGCAGAATTTTTCACTGACATGTGACGTTCCACGAGGAAAAGGACCTTAGGGTTAACAGTCAAATTTTTCAGTAGAAGCGATTGAAGAAAATGTCACTTTAAAGCTCAATAACAAATTAAATTTTGCAGATAAAAATTTATTTCTTTTTAATACAAAAGATCGGTTTTAAAACTATCAATATCGTCAGAAATCTGAAAATCGATTTTTTTAACCCTAAGGCCCGTTTCCTCGCGGAATGACAAACATAGATGTCAATATGCGGTAATAATATCGCAATATGCATGCAAGTTTCACAGGCATATCTTCTCAGACCCTTTACACATATTGAAAGTATTATAATAGTAAATTACGGTATTTTGTCAGTAATTTATGGTAACTAATCACTTCGAATTGGTTCAAGCTGTCAAACAATTTGGCAAAGCGAGCAACTGCTTGCTTCACGATCACTTTAGCACCACTTTATATGCATAACAATGGATTAAATCATACATGTTTTGTAAAAAAATATATTACATGTAGTAAAATTCATCAATTTTTATTTCCTTTTGCAGAACTAAGTTCACAATCCGGCCAACCAAGTGGTACCCCTCATCGCCCTGGCAGTCCTAGTTTTGTTGATCTTCCTGAAAGACCACCTTCTATCAGAACAAGACCTGATGAGGCTTCTTCTTCTTCTGCTGCTGCTGCTTCCAACGACTCCCCACGTACTCCTTC
Organism: Acraspis erinacei; assembly: GCA_035041075.1. Classification (NCBI taxonomy): domain Eukaryota; kingdom Metazoa; phylum Arthropoda; class Insecta; order Hymenoptera; family Cynipidae; genus Acraspis; species Acraspis erinacei. Next base: position 45,785,296 of record JAWWLR010000002.1, read on the forward strand.
TTCTTCTCCTGGCAGCGTTTCTTCTGAAGGGTCTCCTCAAAAGTTGCCCTATGAGTTACAACAAAAAAACCACGCATTCCCGGACGATCATAATCTTATATGGGAAGCAAAATATAAAGACGAGAAAAAGTATTTCCTGATAATACCGAACAAACCAACTGCTGTAGCACAAAATCCCCAAGGTTGGGTCTACGGAGTTATCGACAGGAACGGTTACGTTCGCAGAATATTCGATTTGAAGTTTAACAGAGTGACAGTACACAACCCAATAAACATAGTTAAGCCATTTCACGAAGTTTTTCGTAATGATTTAGATTGAAATATTGCTTTAGACCTCTATATTCTCTAACCACATGCAGACTTTAGAAAGATCTAACGAGGATTTAATTAAATATGATACAATCACTTAAGTCCTCGAAAAGTGCAGGAATTTCCATTTTTTAATGCTTTGATTGTATTGAATAAAACAACATTTTAAAAAACTGAGACTATTCTTTTGCGTTTCCTCCGATTCTATATCATGAAGTACCAAATTTTAAAACATAGATTTTTCTTTATTTCTGACGGCACACATCCTTAATGCTTCGGTACAATGCCTACCTTTTTCAAAAGGTTTTAACCTAAATAATTATATTTTTTAAACTAGTAATCTTAAAGAGAACACTCATCATAACTAATTTCGTATATTAGTATAACGGTTTTCACTGAGTTCTCGAAGTTCGAATTAATCAAGCATAAGACTAATATAAGAGTAATAATAACGCTGTCATTCGGAAATTTTTCAAGTCAAAAATCTATTTTTCTTAAGACAATTTTAACCCTTATTCGGCACACCGGAGCCATCTGAACCCCCGGTCTATACTTAATTGGTTTTAAGTACCTAAACGTAGAAAAAGCGGGTCCAGTGCGACATCTGACTGAAGTTCGATGTTGCCACCGTAGCTTAAATGAAGCAGCATTGTGCTCAAACCATCAGACTTCAACTGTCAGTCGTTCGAAATCGAGCGGAACCACGTGCAACCCAGTGTGCCGCGTATGCTTGAATTTGGAAATTTTGATTGATTTTTTTACGTTATTTTTCGACTTCAGATGTTCAGAAAAGATGTTGCCTCTTGAAACAGTTTGCAGCGAGTACAATATAATTCACAAAAAAGAGGGACACTTTGTCCCAGATTGAATGACCGAAAGACAAGAAAAGTTTTCGGTAGTTGTATTCGCCCGTTTTGCGACCAGCACAGCTACATGATTTGCGAAGATTGTACCGGTAATGCATAGTAAAATTTGATGATTCATAATTTTGCATGCTTTTGACAGTTTAGTTTAGTTTTTAAAACAAACTTCCAGGTTCTCTTTTTTTTCTTAAAGTGATATCTTAGCAGTTAACTCAGGTGAATTTTGAGCATTT
>JAWWLR010000002.1:45856760-45879988 GCA_035041075.1 Acraspis erinacei
ATGAACCTACTTCTCTCTCAGCTTCTTCAATCGCTTTCTTCAAGTTATACTGTTCTAAAATCGCCGCTCTCCTCTGTCTCTCTTCATCCTTTTTCCTCGCTCTTTCTTCCTCTTTAAATTTCTCCTCCTCTCTTCTAGCTTGAGCTTCAGCCTCTTTGCGTTCCTTCAATTCTTCCTGCTGCTGCCTTCGCTGGAGTGACAAAAGCATTATTCTCTCCTTCTTGCGTTCCATTTCGTCCAGAGAATTCTGCAGAAACGAGAAAGTATTATGGATTATTGTAGAATAATTAGTCACAGTAGGCAACATGCGCCTACAAAAAGGAGTTTCGTATGCGATCTTATTCTATCGCCGAAAAAAATTACAATTTTGTTTATTAGTATTCAGAAACTTATTATCTGGGGGATAGTTTTTATTATTTATTTTAACTGAAAATATAATTTTTTATCGCAATCAACAGCCAAGTGAGCACGAATTTATTTATTTATTTTTTTAGATTCTAAATTTGCACATCCATTTTCTCGAACCTGGCTTACTATAATATACTATAATATTAAGAATAACAGTGATACTAACGGGATCAGGATTTGCTAATTGATTTCCTATAACCAAACCGACTCCGGTAGCTTGTCGGCCATCGGCGCTGCTGTCTCGATTTCTCTCCCTCTGACGTTCCCTCTCGATTTCCCTCTGGAGTTCACGGTCCCTCATCTCCTGGCGTTGGTATTCCCGCTCAGCGGCTTGTCTCTGTCTTTCTCTCTCCATGTTTCTTTGAGCGTCTGTCTGTCGCGGTCTTTCTGAGGAATTCACTGGTGGAGACTCCGCTCGAGAGGGAAAATCTTCGTGTTCCAAGTACGAGGAAACGCTTCTCTCCTGGAAAAGTTAACCGAATTAAATTTTTATTATAGGAACAAATGCAGGGTGGCCGTTTTATTCACAGACAACAAATTCCCGGTCGCTTACGGGTTTTCCCGTTTCGCAAACATTGTTATCAGTTAATGAAATTAAAAATTCGAACTCAAGCTAAAGATCTCTCCATTTGAAATAATAAAAACTGAGCTGCTAATCATTTTAGACAATTTTAAGCCAGAAATTTTCATAATTGAACGATTACATTTTTGCTATGAACTTAATATTTCTTAAAACCAAAGTTAAATTATTTTTATTTTAAATAGATTAAAAATAAGGAAAATTTTTGACAATTTTGCGAATCTTTTTTAATATTCTCTTCAAATTAATTTTTCAAAATAAAGAGTTATTTTCAATTTTTGAACGAATCTTGAAAAAATGTTTTTTGTTCTTTTGAAGCTTAAACATCGTATAATTTGGTTGATGGAAATCTGAAAATATATATATATATTTTTCTAATTAGGCCGTGGACTATTTGCATCAAAATTTCGAAATAATACGTGCTCAATATTTATTATGCATCAAAATTGTAACGTTTAAAGTTGAACATTCTAACTTTTCTAAATATTAAGCAATAGTTCTTTTTCTGAATTCAAATAAAAACAATTTAATTTTCAGCGTTTATATCTAAAAAGTATTAAATTTTATACATATTCCGAATCGTCTTGTAAAATACATTATTATTCACTTGTTAATCCTTTAATGCACAGTACATTAAAAAAATCATTCTAATTTATATTCTCATTTGATAATCTAATATGGAACAATTTTAAGTGGAAGATTTTTTTTACAAATTTGTAAAATTTCCGGTAAAAAATAAGTGCACTGTCATTTCCCGTTTTTTTCCGGTCTCGTGAAATTCCCGGTTATTTCCCGGTTTCCCGGTACAGGGGCCACCCTGAAATGGATATAGATCAAATTCCGCTATTTAAAAGCTTCTAAATTTTAAAGGACCGGAGTTTGAAAGTGAAGATTTTACCTTTTTCGGAGATGCTTTTTTCTGTCGAAGCGTCGGTTTTGGTTTCTTAGGTGCGTCATTATCGAAGGATATATAAAATCCCTTCTCTGCAGTTTCACTAGGTTCATTTGGCGTGATATCGGGCGCCGAAGAAGGCGAAGGTGTTGTTTCTCGAAGGGAAGCGTGAGGTTGAAACGAATTTCTCGATATGGAAGGTCTCGTAGGTGAAGGTATCCTGTAAGTTCTACTGCCTGACGTAATGTGCTTTCGTATATCCTGTGAGAGATCATCGTCATTTCCTGAAAAAATAATTTTTTTTCACTGATTAACACTCTTATTAGACACAGAAGTTCCAAATTGGTGGCGCTGTCGTAGCTATTAACAGGCGCATAAAGCTCACTGGCCTAACGTAAGATCCGATAAATATTACATATTGTTTATCAAACGAGGCAGAAAGAAATAATTTCCTTCAAACATCGGAATTACGGGGGAAATGCTTGTATTCTTTGGAAGATGCATCAGAAACGTTCCTAGAAAACAGAATGAAACTACCTCGAAACAGGCGTGAAGGGGTTCACCTTCTTTCCCATGAAGGAAAAATAAAATTGACTGAAAAAATCAAAAACTTGGACGATGAATTTTGGAAAGGCTCCACCAACTATTGACTCAAGAAAAATCTTTTAAAGAAGTATGGAAGTGACATTAAAACCGATACGCTTGGTAAGAAAGGTCCTGTTGGAAAAATGCTTAATAATTACAAATTATTTTTTTTGAACGCCTAACATTCTTAAATAATTAATTTTCAACGATTAAAATGTTAAATTATTCACTTCTCAAGACACGAAATTAAAAAAATGTTATAAGCTTGAAAAATATCAAATGAAAAACTTTTCTAAATTCTGAAAGCTTTTTATTTGCGAAATTTTAATTTTAAAATGGTCTAATTTAAAATTCTAATTATTTTAATTCAAATTTTCCTGTATCAAATTAAAATGTTCGTTTTACTGGTTTATTTACACTTTTCACATGGTATTGCTAGTTTTGATTTTTGTCGCCAGGTGGCACATCGCAAGTTAAACATTTCGAATTTAATTTTCGATTAAAATGAATTGATATTCATTAGTTTTTTTATCAACATTGTTCTAATTTCTTCAAGATTCCCAATAGTTCGTGTTTCAAGTGGAGATGTTGTCAGCGTCAAAGATACCTCTACTCTACAGATGTATTTCTAAAGTTTCTACCTTGGAATTATAATCGAAAAATATTTAAAGTTTCAATCATTTATTTCATAATCGTTTGAAAAATTTATAATTGTTGAATTTTGTAAAACTTCAATCTAAAAATATTCAAATTGGAAAGCTCTTAATTCGATATTTTGTACAATTTCAAAATATAGAATTTTTAACTTGAAATACTGAAATTGGACAAATTGAAATATAACTAGAATTTTGAAGATTTTTTATTTTAATTTTTCAATTTTTAGGAATAAAATTGTAATTTTACAGCAGAGAACAAAAACCGTTCTGTAAAATCGAATTCTCAATCAAAAAGAGAAATAAGAATATACTTCCGAGCTGATGTATTGCTGAATTGATGTAAAAAAAAGTTGACACTTTTTTTGACGATTTCGGACTCAACTTAGGACAGCGAAAAATAAATTATAAATTAAAAAATATGCACAGGAGAAGATACAGAGTTTTATCGAAAATGTATTTTTGTATCACTGCCCTAGGCCAACTCAACCGTAAGAAAGTGGAAAAAATGAAAGCTTATTCAATATTTTTTTTTGTGCAAGAATGTTATAAGATAACTTAAATAATTCAAAAAAATAAAAAATACATCCATTATATAAACTATAAAGCCTAATTTAATAGTTATTGGAAATATAGATAAAAGAACAAAAATGTCAGGGTTTCCAAGCTCGATTTTAACAATTTTTTAAATAATAGATGAATTTTTATTTTACTTAATTATGATATCATTTAGTTTATAATGCGTAATTCGAAAATCTTTTATTTAACAAAATTTTTAAGTGTAATTTTTGGATTTAAAGAATTTTAAAATGCATTCTTGGAAGACTTAAACAATTGAAAGTTGAAAGCGTTTGAAATTGAAAATTTTTGATAAAAAAAATCACTTAATCAACGTTAATATTTTCTTTGACGCGTCAAAAATGCAAATAATTTGAAACTTAGTTGTTCGAAATAGAAAGCCTTGAAACGTTAAAATTTGAAGGAGCTTTTAAACTTTTAACGTTACGATTTTAATTGTTCTATTTAAAAAATTATTAATTTGTAAGTGATATTATTGACTTTTGATGTGTAAATAAGAATTAATCACTTATTATTCGTAGAACAATTCGAGTAATTTTCAGAGATATTTAGAGGTTTTGAAAAGATTCAAAATTAATTTAAAACTTGAAATAATTTCAAATAATGTAAACGAAGTGTGTGTAAAAATAAAAGCAAAATAAAAATAAAAGCAGAAATTGAAGTGATCTATTTCAAATTTAAAATACGCTGTCGACATTTTTCTTTGTACGTTTCCATAACCGTCCTTGTTGTAGATAAATATTTTTAATTGGGAAATTTTTATATTTTAATTCTTCCTTTTTTAGATTGCATTCACAAGATTAATTTTGTTTATTTCAGAAAGATATTTTCAATATTAAATTTTTGAAGGTTTTTATCAAGGGGTTGGCAACTCGTAAAGATAGGTGTACACTTGTAATGAAATCTCCAGAAATATCTGGAATCTCCTTAGATATCTGAAGTCATTTGAATTCCAATTTACAGCTCATTTTGGCTTCGTAGCTTTTGAACACCAAGAATATCTATATGTTCATAAAATATGAAATAAATCGAGTAGTCAACCCCTCGGTTTTGATTAATTATTCTTATCAATTTTCTATTACTTAAAACAGCATGTTGGATTCTTTTAACCGGCAGTATTTTTAATAGATTAGGCATTGAATATTTTAGAAGCGCTTCTTTAATTGTTATGCATATCTTTAAGTTTTTTAATTTCAAAATAAAATCAACTCATAAAAACTTAGAAATTATTCCATTCTTAATATTTCCAAATTGATATGTTATACAATTTTTAATACTTTAATTTGAAATTTCTAAATTCTCGGGATTACAACAATTGACTAAATGAATATTATTTCAATTTTTAGGATTTTTTAAAAACATTTTAGGTTGAATATTGAGAAGTTTTAGGTACAATTTGAAATGGGACAATTTGGAAAAATGTGGACCTTTAAACTTGTAAGTGTACAATTTCGAGTTTAGAAATTTTCCATTTAAAGACATTTTTGATTGCTTCTTTGATAATCCCGAGGATAAACTTTATTATTATCTAATTTTCAACAATCGTTTTAAATCACTCATTTACTTTTGTATAATTCTATTCGTCAATAATCTTATCATTGAATGTTCTTGTAAAATTTCTCACAATTTATAAAGAAACACTGTTTCTCTATAATTGTAATCCAGAATCAAAATACTTACCAATGAAGGATATATTTTGGGGTTCCATATCATCGACTGGAGGGGCTGGAACGGGCGTGTGCATCGTAGCAGTTTGCTTTTTTTCCGTTGGGCTTTCGCATGTAATCGGAACATGATGAACTGTTGGCCTTTTTATTTCTGGACTTTCGCTCATCAGCTGACTTATCCGATGAACCTAAACAAATAATATAAAATTTTTAATTAATTCAATTAGATTAGTTACTGATTTCGCTAAGCCTAAACTTCACTCTTAATTTTAGGGGATTTTTATATTTCTTCAAATATGCAACTTTAAAAGTGCCGAATATATTTAAAAAAAACAATAAAATTACACCTGCTGAAGATGAGAAATTGAAAAGGAAATTCCTATGCAAAACGAAAGATTTAGAAGCCATATCTAAACTGTGATTAAATTGATTCGAATGTGGTAACGAGTTCTGATGCTGCGTTTCCAACAACAAATAACGAAGATAATTAAATTCAAAGCGCAAAGGAAACAAACCTGCGTATTATAGTAGCCATGCGTGCTACTAGAGGCGGTACAGGAATGGAATAGATACATTTGATTTAAATAAATGAAGAATCAAATAACAGTATCACAGAATTTAAGCAAGAATAAAATTGCACCTGAACTGAACGCTAGAGATTCAGGTATTAGGACACAAGTGTGGGAAGTCACTGCCATGTTGGGTGACTATAACGACTCTGTCTATAAGAGAGCATTACATCAACAACTGGTTTCATTCACGCGTATAAATACAGTCTCAAATTGCTTGAATGCGTGAAGAAAGTATGGGCGCACGAAGCAAATCCCCAAAAGTTGCCACTTTTTCGTAACACACAGTTGGTCTCCTTACTATTACTTGGTGCATAGGACCGACGTATTCCTGTCTGTCAGATTTCAAACTATGACACTAAATGATAACGAACACGAGTGAAATGAAATTTTAATAAAAATCAAATCATCTAATGGAAACTAAACTGTATAGAAAGTGTTCTTCGAACGTTAAAATAATTTAATTTATTTCCGTAGCAGTGTCGCAAAATAGTATAGCTAGGTAGATGTTTAAAGATGCATCTTAATTTGGGCTTAAAAAATTTTTACTACTGTTTTTCCTAGTTTTAAATAATTAGCGGATAAAAAAAAGATTTCTCGGAAACTATGTGTTAAATATGGAATCTTCATCATAAACAGTGAAAAAACACGATCAATGACAAAACTGTTTTTGACACGAAAAAAATTATTTGACTATTTCACGTAAGTTTCAAAAAATTAAAGATTTATAAGCCTAAATGATCTGTGATTAACGTATATAACAGAAAATTGAATATAAAATATCCAAAAAATATTAATTAAATATTATTAGCATTGAAATAAGAAATTTGACCTAACTTTTAGCTTATACTTCTTTAAATGGTAAATATTTCGTACATAAATTAATAAAATGTTATTTTTGAGTTCATATGTGCGTAATTATATGTTAATTTAAGATTGTAATGTGTTAAAAATGACATAACCAGTGTTTTTACATAAGTCAAATTTAAAAACTCCAGAACATTTTCAGGATTTACAGGTCGACTAATGAAAAATTTCCAGGACAACTTTAAACAAAATTATATTCAAAACTTGAACTCAAATAAATCCCAAAGCATTGTACGTTTGCAATATCATTTTATATATAATTAATTAATGTAATATAATTGAGCTGTTGCTAATGTGTGTCATTTTTTAAATGTTTTAGATGTTTTAGAAAAATGGGAATTACTCTGGAAATAATTAACATTTTTTAAGTTCTTGAGCTCATATTAAAGGTAAGTCTCTAAAGTATTTGTCTAAATTGTTGAAATATTTTAAGAATTTTTGCCCTACATCAATTTGAATTTTTTTAATAAAGTGGCGAGTACAATCATTTTATGAAATTTTTCCACATTTTTCCATCAAGTTCGACCTTAAGGTAGAATCTAGGGAAAAAATTCTAAGAATCACTTAAAAATTTAACAAATTACTACTGAGACTTACCTTTCAAATAAGCAAAGAACTATGAAAAATGTTGATTATTTCCAGAGTTATTCCAGGATTTTGAACACATTGAAATTTGGCATCTTTTTGTTAAATTCAGACTTTGTCTTGAACTTGGGCTTATTAGGCACATAATTTTATTAACTTTCGTGGCATTACAGGGAAAAGAATTTGACGTAAATAATTAAAAAAATGGGGCTCTTTAGAAACAGCTCAAAACATGGGGTGTATATGCCGGTACTGCCGGTACTGTAGATGAAATTATTAATCAATGAAAAATTTTTAAAACTTTTTCGGCTATTATTTCATTATAAACAAAGTTTTTTAATATGATATAAAAACGATTCAAAAACATTCAAATAATTAAAACGTAACTCAATCAATTCCTATCAATCTAAATTCATAAAATAAGCAGAGAATTACTAAAATGATTAAAACTTCAAAATAAAAAAGAAATTGTAAGGTCATAGCCGAGTTGGCAAGGGTGGGCTGCCCACGTTTGTTCTTGGTTCGATTTTTTAAAATAAATTGCTGCCATTATATGGCTAATTTATCCCAAGTGAAAACATTAAAAAAAATTGTTACAAAAGTTAAAAACAAATGTTTAAAAATCGACAAATTTAAATTTCTCAAATTTGACTCAAGTAAAAGTTAATTCCTTCTGCGAGAAGTTAACAAAATTATTGTAATTTTGTAAGAATTTGTTCGTATTTAAATTTTGGTGGGTACAATGGTATTTACTCTTGTACGTCACCTATTATCGAAGCATGGAAAAAACAAGTTTAATTTTTAAAATATACAAATTAAATAGTGTGAAATGTCATCTTTTTCATGCCCCGAATTATAGGTTGGGTGAGATCCTCCCGGAAGCCCCCAAACAGCACCCTTGCTATATATATAGCGCACTTAAAATAATGAGAATACCAAATTTTATTTTCAATATTTAAAAATACAAAAACGCCAAAAATCTTCTTTTTTATCATACGAGTTCTAAAAATCTTAAAAATTACAAGGTTCTTTTTAGATATTTGTTCAATACAAAAGCCAAAAAATCGTCTTTTTGATGTTCCGAATGGTCTTACCCGGCCTAAAATACCGGGAATATACAAAAAAACAATTTTTCAGCTTTTTCAATTTTCAAATATCGCAAATAACGGTGTCACCCAGCCTATAATTCGGGGAATAAAAAAGTAAGATATTTGGCGTTTTTTGAATTGGTAATTTTCGAAAATTAAACCTGTTTTTGCATGTCTTGATTTAAGTACCTCTTACAAAATGTTTATTCGCATGAAGTAATCCTTTGATCTTATCCCAAAACAGATGTGTTGTTACCTGGGATATGAGTATATTACAGAAAAAAGTGGTGTAACTACCAAAATTTCATTACAAACAGATTAGTACAAAATTACAATAATTTTTTTTAGTTCCTTCTCGTAGAAGAAATTAATTTTTATTTTCCTTAATACTATATACAAAATATATTTAAGACATCAAATCGTTTCATCCAGATTTGAAAAATTCTAATTTTTTTCCAAATTTGTTTATAACATTTGTCACTAAATTTTGTGCAGCTTTCAACTTCGGATAAAATAATACTATGATGGTAGGAACTCCCTTAAAACCTAAAATATGAACAGAAAAAATCGGGGGTAGCCCAACAATGCTTATCCGGCTGTTCCTGTCTCTTTTTCCACGTTCCACAATAATTCTAGGTTTCCTTATAAAAATTCCAGGGCTTTTCCATTCTTTTAAACTACAAAAAACAATAGTAAAACTTTTTAAACTACAAATTAAATTTGTTTATGATAGCAAAAGAATGAAGTGATCCTTCGATTCGAGATAAAGAACTTTCAAGCACATGTTTAAATTTCTAAAAAAATGGGTAGTTAACGGAATCCCAAAAACTATTTTTTAACACTTTAAGAAAGTTCTAACTTTATTACAATTTTTGTTTTAATTCGTCATGTATATTCTTGGGATGTATATAGATGTCCCCCAGTAGACGGGGTCTGCTGGACAGCAGCTTTTGTACACACTTTAATATGTAGTTCTTTATTAAAAATTAATTATTTGGTGTTTCCCGCTCATTTCTCGGTTTATTCCCGGTTCGCAAACATTTTTCACGGTCAATGAAATTGAAAAAAATTCGAACTCTAAAGCTAAAAATGTTTTCATTTGAAGTATTGAAAACTGAGCTGCAAATCATTTTAAGCAATTTTAAGCTAGAAACATTTAAAATGTAACAATTACATTTTTTAATAAACTGAACACTTCTTAAACTAGAAGTAAATTTTTTTTAATAGTTTAAAAATCCCTATAGAGCTTACAAATTTTATTTAAAAATTTAAAAATATCTACATGTTGTTTAAAGTTTTAAAATTTTAATTATTTATTTTTCATTGTTGACAATTTTGGAAATCTTTTTAAATAGTTTTAAATATTCTCTTAAAATTAATTTTTCAATATAAAAAATTATTTTCAATTTTCTTACTATTTTTAAGAATTTTTTTTATTCTTTTGAAGCCTTTCAAACATGTTAAAAAGTTTCTAATTTTTTGTTAGAAATCTACAAAAATCTATATCTTGTGTCAATTTAGATTGTGTGCTATTTGCATCGAAATTTCTGTACGAATTCCCTGATTTTGCCCTGTAAACATAGACACTTCATTTAAATTATTTCAGATTTTACATTAATTTCGCATCTTTTTGAAACTTCTAAACATCTTTTCAACTTAATTGAGTTATTCCTGGGAATAAAAGGTGTTTAATATTTATTTATACATCAAAATTCAACAATTTTACTTAAAAATTAAAATTCTTTAAATATAACAATATTTCAACGTCTAAAATGTACTTTTTTTGTTTAGTTTTAAATATTAGATTTATAATTACTGATTTTAAATGAACAGTCAATTATTTCTAAGTATTCAGTAATTGTTTTTTTTTCTTAATTGAAAATTTTCAAATGTTAAATTTTCAAATTGTAGATCGAAACAATATATTTTGAAAGCTATTTTTGAAATGAAAATAGTTTATATCGCTTCAATCGGACGTTTACGTTTGTTTAACCACAAAAAAAACTTTCAAATTAAAATAGTTTAATTTTTAACGTAAAAATCTGTAAATTCTTCAATTTTGAACTGATTCCAAATCGTCTTGTACAATCAATTATTCACTTTTTAATCGTTAAAGTACTGTTCAATTAAAAAAAAAAATTATAATGTATCATCACAGTTGATCAACAAAAAAATGGTCTTTTTCAAAATTGCCATTTTTAAATTGCAACATTTTTGAAAAATTCTTTTTCAAAATCTAGCTTAAAAATTAAATCTAAAATTTACAATTTGTTAACTGAAATATTTTCGAATTACGCATTGTAAAATGAATGATATCAGAATAAAAAAAGATAAAAATTCATTGAATTATTTTTAAAACTGTTGAAATCAAGCTTGGAGAGATTTTTTTTCAAAAAATTTGTCAAATTCCCGGTCAAAAAATAAATTCACTGTCATTTACCAGGTTTTCCCGGCCTCATAAAACGCCCGATCTTTCCCGTTTTCCCGGTCCAACGGCTATCCAGAATAAAGAGAATTGAGTTCCCCACAATCTCAAGGATTTAAATTGACCCACAATTACTAGAAAGCTATTTTTATTTCTTCCCAAGAAAACATTCAAATCTTGCAATCCTGTTTAAAAAAAATAAAGATAAAAGGAAAAACTTACAGCGTTTCGATGCTGAGGACTAGCAGTGGAAGGCGGCGTTTGGTTGAACAGAGACGTAGACGTCGGGTAGGTAGGCGCCGGATGATTAATTTGATTATTACAAAGACTATGATCTCCGCCGTTGAGATATCGTTGCTCCTGAGAAGTGTCATGCAGAACGAATCCTTTCTGCTGAGGTAAGTGGTGCACACCCCAAGACCTTGTATCTTGATAAAGGCGAGGATCTTGTTGATACACTAAAAATGAAGAAAGTATTTTAAATAGTTTTATTTATACAATGAATATTTACCTATTTATTATTTTTATTTCCAAATTCACTACCAATTGGTTGGGTGTTAAATCGTGAATCAACGGGAGGTTGATAACCAACGGCGGCCATTTCATTCGCTAAACTCTGAGCCGGCAATGGTGAACCCCACGTTCTTCTTGGCAGTTGTGGCTGGTCGTGCAGGTAAAATTGAGATTGTTGTGGTTCCTGAATTCGCGCGGTCATAGAATTCGACGATTGAACGCCATAACTCTGCTGAAGGGAACAAAATTAATTTTATTTTCATGAAATTAATAACTAGTAGGTTCAAAACGAATTCTCAAAGAATATATTATTCAAGAATGAAAAATTAAAAAAAAAATGGTTGAAAAGTTTTCCTTTTTTCAAACAAAATTGCAATTTCAAACATTCTAAACTGAACAAAAACGAACTCTTGCCTATTTCAAGGGCCGCGAAACGTAAAGATTTGTGGATACATTTTTTCAGTTGCAAATCAATATGGGAATGTGTACGCCTTTTGGAAGAAAATATTCCAAACGTAAAAGTAAGTTATAAATGTCTGCATAGTTCGGCCTCTTTTTAATTGATCAGCCACTGATGCGTGCGAGACCGTACAGGGACTTGAAATAGGTATAGGTAATAGAATTTATGTTTAAAGCTGAAAAATAAACTTTGTATTTAAGGTATTATTAGGGTAAATGCATACAAAGAGCTATACATAAGAAGAATAAACACAATCTTGGCTAAGGGGCCACCAAGATCCAGAGCGTACTGTCCTGGCGTGTTATGTAAGTGTATTTGTGTGTATTTATTACTCCAAATAGACCAGCGAACACGCAGCGATAGACCGCTAGACATAGAGCCCCTTCGAAAAGATGTCGCAAATTCTTTTCACAATCTCTCAAAGTCGAGGGTACCTACAGTTTAAAGTGGGTTCCGAACCACCAAAGCCCAGTAAAAGTACATAGAAAAATTGCCTGAGCCACCGGGACACTTTAAAGGCACTTTCATACTTATAAAATAAAAAAAAACTCGGGTTCTTTTAAATTTGACCGTTTTTAATTTACGACAATTTGAAACGCTTTACTGCTTGATAGTTCAAATTGGAAATTTTGTAACACAAAAACCTTAAACTTTGCAAATGCCAACGTAAAACTACAATAATAGCACATTAAAAGCGTCACCAAATTTAAGAACCTCGACTATGAACCGCCAATTTAAGAGAAAATCTGATATAAATAACTCCCGAATTGAAAAAGGTTTAAAATTGAGATAATTTTGAATTAGGAAGTCATACAATTTGTAAAAAAAAGAACAATTCGTTATTTCAAAAAAATGAACAATTCAAATAAATTAATTTTAAAGAATTCAAAAACTCATGGAATAAAAATATTAATACCGGTATGTGCTGTTGTTGACTGAGACTTTGCAGTTGTTGCAATTGTTGCTGCATTTGATGCTGATGCTGAGTCATTAAATGTTGCTGCTGTATTTGATTCTGCTGGCTCGCGAGGCGCTGAATGTCCGCCTGAATTTCGCTTAGACTAGTATTCATACTGCAATAAAATTAAAACAAAAATGTTAAAAAGAGTAAATGTCGAAATAAAGCGAAAAATGCAGATAAATATTAACTCGTCTTTTAACTTACTGTGATATAGACTGATGATATTGATCAAGATCCATATTCTCGATGTCAGGCGTACGTCGAGTTTCGACAAAAGGTGCACTTCCATCCTGCTCCAGCCACTTGTGTTCCACATCTCTAACATCTTCGCTAATTTCCTGTAAACAAAAAATAGCAAGTTCAAATTAATGAAATTTTTTCTAATTCTCATTTTAGAAAATTAAGAAGCTTTCTACTTCAGTTTTGTTCTCAACTTTACTTATTTATCCGATTCGAAATTTGCAAGCATTAAAAGGCATTTGAGAAAAATAACACCAGTTTCCAAAACCAATTAATTAATTTTGTAAGATACATGTAAATTATTTTAGTTCAAGTTATAATTAACGTATGTACCTCATAAAAGAAATTCATTTAAGGAAAACTTCAAAATAAATAATCAAAATCTAATTTTCATGAAAAACAATATATAAATTATAATTTACCAATTTAGTTGCAGAGTTGAATAAACACTAACTTTTTGGAAATAAATATCTAGATCCGCGAGAACCGAGAGAAAATGGAAAGGATAGTTGGAAAGACACTGAAAGCAAATTCATATTTATCCATCTGTTTGATCAATAGAACATCTTAGGTAGCTATGAATTATGCCAAGGTTTCTTGAAAATCTTCTTAGATAAGACGGAGAAGATACAACGGAGACATTTATATTTAATAAATAACTTAGGAATCCCGATAAATAAATGCAATAAAAATGTGGAAGAAATACTTTGTTAATAAGCTGTCCAATTAATTACTAAAATTGAATTAATGATACATATTTAGAAAAGCAACAGCTAGGATTCAATTTTAATTTATCTTTATCATACTTTCCAGAAAGTTTCATTCTACCTGATAACAAAAAAATGCTAAAATTGTTGAGTTTTTGTATTTGACACCAAAAAATATTTTAAGTCTCTCAATATGCTTCATTTCTTGCGCTTGGATTTTAAAACCTCGACATTAAAAAAACGTCGAAATTAAAAGCTTTGGAATTTAAAAAAAGTTAGATATGAAAAGAGTATAAAGGGACCGAAATCAACTTTTAAAACTACCCCCCCCCCATCCCAACAAAAATGCATTTGAATATACAAAAACTTAATAATTTAATGGCACTTGAACTTAAGAGGGAAGTATCGGTTTCGGCAAGCAAACAATTACCAGGACTGACAAATTTGAAACAAATGATTTCCTAAAATTTCTTAAAAGAATGTAAGTTTTTATTTAAAAATCAAGTTAAATTAATAGATATTTAGAAGTTTTTAAAGGATATAAAAATAATTTTATTTAAAACAAAATGTAAATTTTGCAAGATTTGAAACAAAAAATGTAGAAGCCTTTCAGCAATTTTGAAAGTTTTCAAGAGAATACAAGCATTTCTGGCGATTTCCCCGATAATTGTTTATCGTTTTTCATTATAAAAAATTTATTTTAAGAAAATATTTTTTTTTTAAATTAAACATTCCAAAATATTTTCAAAATTACCAAATATAATCCGGAAGATTCTGATAAAATTTAAGGAATAATGCAACTCAGTTTAAAAGGTATTTTAGAATCTTTGGAATTTTAAAGTAAACCTTTGAAAGATTTCTGAAATATTAGCGTTCTAAATATTAGCGATGGACAATACTTTGAATGACCAACTGATAAACACTTTTTTTAAATTAACCCGCTATTTTACCCAAAAAATCCTTTAAAATTAATGCATGCTCCGAATAATTAGATTAATTTTTTTATTCTGCATTGTAAAATCTCTGTTGGTTGCAAATTCAACCACTTTGTTGAAAATTTCTCCTTTTCGTTTGAAAATTCATTTATTTTGGTAGAAATTTCATCCTTTTTTAAAATTCAAGTTTATGTTATAAATTCAACAATTTTGTTGAAAATTCTTTTTTTTATAATTTGAATTTATTTCTTTTGGTAGAAATTTAATCTTTTTTTTTATAAAACTGCAAATATTTGGTTTGAAATTAAAATCTCTTTTGGCTGAGAATTCGTATATATTGTTTAAAATTCGTCTTTTCAGATGAATTCAACTCATTGATTTACAATTAAAAATACTTTTTAGTTCAATTATCAAGTATTATGTTTTTCGTTGAGAATTAATTTTTTTGTTTGAAAATTCAACTACGAGGTTAAAAGTTAAACAACTTATTTTTTAAATCACTTGTTTGGTTGGAGATTTATTATTATAATGAGTAATGTAGTGAAGGCCTTTTTCAGTTTTTTTGATGTTCTTTATTTAAATATTGCTGACATGTTTCGACTCGGATCCGAGACTTCTTATATTTAATTAATCAAAGGAAAGTATAAAGAACATGTTTTCCTTTTTCGTTGTTAATTTTTGTAGTTGTTAAGATTTTAAAATTGGAGCAACATAACCTCAAATTTTTGCATTTAAAAAAGTTTGACTCGTAGGACATAAATCCTAGGGAAATATTATATAAGCTACATCTAAAGGGCTTTTAACACTTTTCTTTTAAGATGCAGCTTATATAAGATTTCTCTAGGATTTATCTCCTACGAGACAAACTTTTTTCAATGCTA
The DNA here is from genome assembly GCA_035041075.1 of Acraspis erinacei. Classification (NCBI taxonomy): domain Eukaryota; kingdom Metazoa; phylum Arthropoda; class Insecta; order Hymenoptera; family Cynipidae; genus Acraspis; species Acraspis erinacei. Next base: position 45,872,356 of record JAWWLR010000002.1, read on the forward strand.
AAATTTGAGGTTATGTTGCTCCAATTTTAAAATCTTAACAACTACAAAACTTAACAACGAAAAAGGAAAAAATGTTCTTTCTACTTTCCTTTAATTAAATAAAAGAACTCGCCTCGAAAAAGACTCGGATCCGAGTTGAAACATGCCGGCAGTATTTAAATAAAGAACATCAAAAAACCGGAAAAGGCCTTCACTACATTAATCATTCTAAGTACCGGAAAAAATTAAGTATTCAAAAGAATTGTTAAATGCAATAAGCTTTTCAGAATTTTATATAGTATTCAAATAAAATATATTATCTAAAATCCATGCATTTTTGGTTGAAGATTCATCATTTTATTTTAAAATTTGTCCTCAAAAAAATCTTCTTGATTGAAAATTCATGAATTTGGCTGATAATTCAATTATGCGATTTAAAATGCGGTTGAAAATTAATCTTTGTCGGTTGAGGATTCAAGTATTTTCTTGAATATTTATCTTTTTTAGATGAGTTCAACTGTTTGTTATTTAAAATAAAAAACGTGTTGGATAGAAATATCAAATTTTTAACATTTTTTTTTAAATTAATCTTTTTCGTACGGAAATTCTACTATTTGGTTGAAGATTAAATTTTTTGTTGCATTTTTTATTTCACATGTCTAAAATGTTTAAATATCTTTTGGAATTTTCTCAAAAATGTTAGGAAAATTATTTAAATACAACCTTTAAAAACGAACAAATGAGCCTAAAAATAAATACTTATTACCGAATCTTTCGTTACCTTTTCTTTACGTTCTGACAGATGGGGCCAAAATTAAAAACGAAATTGTTATAACGTCATATTTTACCAGTCTGCATTTTAATATTTACATAAGATTCACAAAGATTCGAATAAACTATTTCTTACAATCATGTGTAATTATAACAATTTAGTTACAATTTCGGTATTTCCAATAACGTTTGAAACCAGTTAACAACTATTTGAAACTACTTCACAACTTTTTGAAGCTTGACTAAACTAGTTTCTAAATAACCTAATGCGGAAAATAGACGAAAAGACATCTGAGTCTAACTGAAAAACAAAAAATCAAATATCACACACTAAAAACCTTTCCTTCTTAAAACCTTACGAAAAGAAATAATAACAAACTCTGAACAGGAACATAAACTCTTAAGACCTGAAGCCATTCAAAAGCACTTTGGCTATGCTATGATAACCCAGCGGGCACGAAATTTAAAAATGTTTTTAGAACGTCCTAAAGACGTTTTTAGTACGTAAGGTTTAAAAGAAGTTTCTGGAACGTCCAACAAACGATCTAAGTCAGGCCAAAAAACGTCCAAACAACGTCCAATGTTGCAAAAACGTTCTAAGAACCTCTTTAGAACTTAGGACGTTTTTGCAACAAAACGACGTTCTAAAAACGTCTTGGGACATTCGTGCCCACTGGGAACTCGCAATTTTTTAATTAAGTTAAATATAATATCTACAAAAACGGGAGGGGTAAGGGAATAACAATTTTAATTGGACTTTAGCTCGGTAAGGACTGAAAATTGAAATTTGTTGGGTTACTTTACCTTGAGTGAGAAGGGACGTTGAGGTTTTTCTTCAGATATTTGTTGGGGTATGGAGGACGTCTCAGCATTGCTAACTGGAGATTCTCCGGTAGATCCGGAGTTTATGGGATTGGGGGGACCCACCTCCACAGGACTGTCTCCTCCAGATGCCGATGATGAAGGAGACTTAACTTTACCCTGCAACCATCCCAACCGGCGTGCCTTTGTTAAGAACTCACACTCCGCCACCAGTGAATAAACACCATTGATTTTGTGATTCCCCGGGTACATTATCAACATTCTTAGTACTTTTTGTCAGAGACACTAGTGAAAAGTCTTGAGAAGACTAGGGAAGTATTGTTTTTACAAAAGAAACATATCCTAAGATGAAGTGATTAGGTTTTCATTAAGTTAAAAAATATTCAAGTAAAATTCAGGATGATTCACTTTATATTTCGTTAGTAAGAAAAATTAAATATAGAAAAATTATATACTTTTGACTAGTATAAATGTTTTATCAATAAATAATGTGTCGATTGTACAAAAAAAAATTAGTGTAGAAAAGAAAGATATTTGGTTATTCATGAATATATTGTGCAAATGTTATATGATTTAAGTTTGTGAGTTTAAATAAACATGGAAGCTTTTGGATTTAAAATATGTAGAGTTCAAGGTAAATATTTAAATACGTAAATTCAATCTTTAGGAAGAAAAAAATGTTTTCTTTTTTTACGTCTGGGAGAATTTTAATTTATAAATAAAATAGGCAGAGCCTAATGATTTCTACATCTTCCAGACTAATGAAGTTTGAAAGATTTTTAAAGACACTCTCATACGCTTTTGCCATGCAAAATTCCGAATCTAATCAAACCAAAACAATGTATTCATGGCATAATAAAATACTTCCTTGTCCATAACAAAATCTAAGAAACAAAATTCAAATACTAAATTGAATAAAGAATTAATAACACATGAGATATTTCAAATGGGAGTCTGCTTATGAAAAAGAAAAAGCTTGTATTTACAAAGACAAATGTGCACATTGCATGCAGTGTGTCGTGAAAATCGGTGCACTTATATAAGAAAATAATTTTGCAAGTATTGCTTTTATGCGGCATGCAAATTACAAAATCGAAAATTAATTTTTTACATAAAGAAGATAATTTACAATAGAGTTTAATAATATTTGAGTAGCACACTTATAAAATGTATAATATGAAGACTTTACCTTTGTGACCGCTTGCAGAAAGGCAGCTTTTCCGACTTTTTGTCTTTGCTTCGACATCACGATTTCCATTCTTCTTTTTTCGTTTTCTATATGTCGTCTCTTTTCTTCCAATTTCAGTCTGATATTATTTAGTTGTGATGCCATCACAGTGTTATTACCACTCTCATCTGGAATTTTTTTATACACTTAATCTTTTCTAAATAAATCTAAAATTGTTTCATTTCGACGACCGAAAATTTTAAACTCATACATTTTTAGGACTTAAGTTTGAATAGTTCTATAGTTCTATATTTGTGAATGCTTATTTCTGACATATTTCATTGTAACGAACACAAATTAAAAAATGTTTAGTTTAAGACTGATTTAATCATTTTTATTTTTGGAATATCTCATTTGAAAGTGTAGATTTTTAAATAGGTATTTCAATTATTTAAATATCCAACGCTTGCAATTTGAAATTGTACATTATTGAAGATTCGTATTTGAAATTCTTTACTTTGATTTTGTACTCTAGTTCTTCAGTTTTATATTCCTAATTTTTATTAATCTAAATTTAATATTGATTAATTTACAAGGCTTGAAAATGTAAATATAGTTGGATTCGAAGCGGTTAAAATTTTAAGTTCTTAAATTTCGATCAATTTAAAACTGAAATGATGTTATTTTTCTGTTATTTTAAAATTCGTCAATTTCAATGAAAATTCACAATTTTGTAATTTTTTATTGTTAAATTTCGATCGCTTTACCTTCAAAAGTTTGTTTATACAGTGCTTTTGTCTATTTATTGTTGAATTTTGAACGCTATGATCGCTTTAAAAATGAGAAAAACATTGTTATAGTTGAAAATACCGCAAATATATAAAGAACGGCTTAAAACTACAAATATATGTGAGATTCACTGCCCTTTAGTAGACCAGTATAGTATTTGGGTGTTTTCTTATGGTAGAATTGAACTTTTACTGAGAAAATGTACATGGATAAGTTGAAAAATAGTTATATTTATTTCTGTGATACAATTATTAAGAGATACGTGAATATAAATCGTTTTTCTGTTCACTATTTTTAGAGTTAGTTACGGTATAGTTTACGTACAATTTTTGAGAAACATGTGTAAGATATGTTTTAGTTTTTAAACACTCTAACTTAACAATACGCTTACTCATAGATAATATAAAATGAGTAATTTAATTGAGTGGTCCCACCCCAGTGAGCCAAGCACGCTACTTTGTTATTTTCGTTTCTAATTCCGTATATACTTTTTTATTTACTTTTATCTTGGAAAAATTATAATAAAAAAATTTTGTAGAATATATAGCAACTTACTTTCAAGCAATACATTAGCAACTTTAAATACTGAAGTGAAAAAGACAACTACGTTCATCTCGCCTCACCCTACCCTATTTCATTTCCAATGGCCGTAATTTGTAATTGTTTAGTTTTTTTTTTTTTAGTTAAACAGACAGGTTAAGCCAGACTTTGATTCCGTTCGTTTAAGTTCGATTCCTGATCAACTCTACAACAAATGTCCAATTCTTCGATTCAAAACGCTGCAATTCAATATTATTAGAGGTTTCATTTGGATAATTTATAAATTTACAAAAAATTTCTTATTCTTCGAGACTTCATTTTACATTTTTTAATTTTGAATGCATCTATTATAAATATTCACATTCAAATTAGCACCATTTTATGTTAAATTCTGCCTAAGCTGGGGTGTTTGCCTGAGTGCTTTTATTTTATTATTTTTTTTTTTTTTTAATAGAAGAAACGCCTTGAAAATTCTGGTTTTAACCCAATTAATCAAGGGAAAGTTATGTGTGTTTGAAAATATTTCTATATTTCTCGGAATACGGATTTGAAATTAAAAATTTGCTTGAAAAAAAAAACAGTAAGTGAACCACCAGCCTCACACTTATTCCAACATTCTTTAATTTATTCCAACAATCTTTAAGAATATTTTCTAATATGTTTCAAAGCCAACTTCAGACGTCCTTGTCAAGTAATAAATTAATTAAACAAATTTTGCGAAGACTATCATCGCTATTATCGATGCTCTCATGTTTTGAATTTAAGGGTGTTGGATAAACAAGATTGAAAATGGCCAAATGCTCTGAAATTGGTTTAAGAAAGATTTTGCTTCTCCGATTTTGCTTGAATTTTGCCCTCCGATTTTGCTTGAATTTCGTCTGCTTCCTCGGAATTTATGAGATACTTTCAGACGAAACTTTTTCTTATCAACAATTTACCAAAATTGTATGGACTGCAATACCACTACAGTACACACAAATATAATTTAATTTCATCTCAATGAAAATAAACATTATATATACGGGTCATTCTATTTCAAATTTACAACCAAATTTTTTATTTCGCTGAAACTTTTTTCCCTCGTTCTATAGACGAAAAAAAGGACAAGTATTTTTTTTAATATGATATTGATAATTTTCGAGATATCGATTTTTCAATTTTTCGATCCCAAAATAACAGGTTTTCTTATAATGCTTCGCAAATCGACCATTTTTCGCATAAGAGTTTAAAATTTTAGGATGAAATGTGCAATATGGTCCGCTTCAAAGTGCACATTTGAACCATCCAAAATTAATTTGTTGAGTAAATGTTACGAAACAATTTCTTAGACCATTTGAAATATTTCGAAAAAGCCCTGTCCGATATCAATAAAATGTCCTGTAATTTGTTATTATAGTATGTGGAATATTGTCCCAAAATTAAAAAGTGGACAGTTGAATACTTTATTACATATGATTTATTTCTATCGTGCGCGAGCTGTGTGGCACGTTAGCCGGGCGGTGCGGCTGAAGAGCGGAGCCCAGCATGTTTTTTTTAGCAAGTTCGAGTCTGTCTGTAATCCTTTGATAAGTTTTTCACGAAGTTTAGATGAATCTAAGTGAAGAAAATAATAATAGATTCCAGGCAATTTTATCAAAATTGTTTTTACTGCACAAAACATAAGAACAAAGAAACATATTATAAAATGAGTCTACAATTTTTTGAGGATTGCCTTTTCTTCTTATAAGAACCTAAGAAGCTAACAGTTTTGAAAGCTGGACAGCGAGAATAAATCTTTGTTTTTAGTTCGCAATCCCCTATCGGTTCGATATAGTGGATTTTTTGTGTACCTGGTACGGTTTTACAACCGTCAAAACGTTTCAGAAAATCAGCCGCTTCATCGTAAAATCTTTTGTTTGTGTAAGCAATAGAGATGTTTGATTCCGAAGAATCGCGTTTGGCCCATTGATACAACTCTAATGGCACAGACTCGTTATAAACAAAACACTCTTCGCCCCTGCAACCTGGCTCGCACGCCACACAGCTCCCACGCAATAGAAATAAATCATATTTAATAAAGTATTCAATTGCCCACTTTTTAATTTTGGGATAATATTCCATATACTACAATAACAAATTACAGAACATTTTATTCTAATCGGAAAGGGCTTTTTCGAAATATTTCAAATTGTTTAAGAAACTGCTTCGTAACAATTACTCAACAAATGAATTTTTGATAGTTTAAATGTGCACTTTGAAGTGGACCATATTGCACATTTTGTCCTAAAATTTGAAACTCTTATTCGAAAAATGGTCGATTTGCGAAGCATTATAAGAAAAACTGTTTTTTTTTGTGAGCGAAAAATTAAAAAATCGATATCTCCAAAAATTAATAATATCATATTGAAAAAAAATTTTGTGTCCTTTTTTTCGTCTATAGGACGAGGGAAAAAAGTTTCAGCGAAATAAAAAATTTGGTTTTAAATTAGAAATGGAATTACCCATATACTACAGAAATACATAAACCTTCGCAAACATATTTTTTCTGACATAGAAGGTCTTAAATCGTGCAAATTTAATGAAAATTAATCCCTAAAAATAATAAAAATGTTTTAATTTTGTATCCATTACAGACTAAAACTGATCCAGTCGTCATAAATCCTTACTACAAGATAATAGCAGCCAAAGAAAAAGGAAAAGAGGCTAATTATATGTCAGCTATCAAAGGCCTGGAGAACATTCAAACAGCTTACAACATAATTTTTGAGAGGTTTTTTTTATTCCTAAGCCTTTAAAATGTGTTCTTAATCTACAAATGTTCCATACTTGTGAAGTATAACAGGTTGATGACAAAATGTTTACCACTTTCAGTCTCAGTCATTTTCTAATTTTTCTTTAAATAATCATTTTTTACTAAAACTATCTAAGCATAGTCCTTACATCAAATATTCCAGATTTGATGATTTTAACCATTTTTTTAAGTCTGTTCCACTAGTTTCTTTCCTGGTGAATCTGTATTTATATTTGAAGATAACATTTAATAATTATTATTTAAATTATTCATAATGAAGGCTGAAATTATTAGTTTTATACGTATGTAGACGTTAGTGGAATTAGAAATTTATTTCTCAATGTCGATTCAAAATAAAAGTTAAGTCTATGTTATAAATCATATTTACGTCTATGAGAAACTTTTGCTGATCAAAGCATACAAAAGACAGATCAAAGTGTTGTGCCGAGATAAAGAAAAGTGGTGACGATAAACTGTTACCGCTCGAACTGTCTGAATACTCAGATTTGTAATGGAATGCAATTGATATTATTAGGGCGTTAAATAAATCATGAGTGCAACATTTAAAAGTGTCAGAGTTCTCTTTATTAAATTAACTGGAAAATGATTTGAGAAATATAAAATTAGAAAGTAGAAGTGATACGGAAGTTACGACGATCGGCAACGCGCTGTTCTCTCGTATGTTATCTGATTAGATCCCCACTCTTACATTATTCGGCAATATACGAGGCACGTCCAGAAAGTAAGTGTACTGGTACTCTCACAGCTGTAGGGAATACTTTTTCGACATGTTA
>JAWWLR010000002.1:45990229-46002234 GCA_035041075.1 Acraspis erinacei
AGCAAGTTTTAGATTGGGAAATGAGGTAAGGGAGGGGATGTATTGGTAAAAAGAAGAGAATGGAAAGTCTAGAATATGTGAATGGGAGGAGGAAAGATGGGAGTATTATGGGAAGGACGTATGAGAGGAATGGAGGATAAAGGATGCTGGCAAGGCAGTTTGGTAAGGATTCTAGGGGAGGATGGATTAGGGGAAGAAGGGATGAAGGAGTTGGAGGGTGCTAGAGGAGCGAATGACAAAGCATGAAGGAATGCATGTGAAAAAATGATAAAATGAAGGTTCAAAGAAAAGTGAAAGAAAAATGAAACGGAAGTTGCTTAGATTAGAAGCGTAAATATGGCAAAGTAATGGTTATTTAGTAGTATAAGTAGACTAAATTTTATGTAAATAGTTGTAAATAATTGTGAATAGTAAGGATACGATTGTATAAAGATATGTAGGCGGAAAGATTGTAAGGAATGGTAGTCAAGATTTTTCAGTTAAGAGAGATAAAAAATACCAACAAAACTGTTGAATTTTCAAGCAAAAGGAGAAATTTTCAATCGAGAAGATCAATTTCCTATCAAAAAGGACGAATTTTCAATAAAACACATGAATTTTCTACGAAAAAATTTAAATCTTCAACCAATAAGCTGAATTTCCAGCAAAACAAACACGAATTTGCAACGAAATATTTAAATCCAATAATAAGAAGCTCCTCTTAAAAATTAAAAAACATTGTTATTTAATTTTATATTCAAATTTAAATAAAATTTAAGTACGCTCTCGAAAAGATTCCCTGACATTTCCAAGTTTTTCTAGATGTATATAAATTCCCTGACAATTCCAGGTTTTAAAGGTTTTCCAGGTAAGTAGACACCCTTGTCGATATTACTAATAATACTAATAATAAAATGACTATGTCAATTTCACATCATAAGCTGACAAATTTTGTTATGAATCTAGAAAATACATACCAACTCAGTGCCTATCTGCGTTTGTAAGCACTTGTATTTTTTAAATAATTCCTCAATTACCATGCTTCCCTCATCGAAACCATGTTTGCGAACAGGACTTGTATCTTTCCAATATTCCAATAATTTTGGCGTAGGATCAATAGTATTTTTTATATAATCCAGTTTAGTTTCGTCAGATGCTGTAAAAATAATCCTTCTCTAAAATATAGGTGTGCCACGAAAATCTCAAAAGCATTGTTGCCGCTTTTCCTCAATGTCGATTGGGTAATTTGAAAAACTTGAAGGAAAGAATCTTACCAAATTTACATACACAATTAAGAATTTCAGTTTCACTTGAAGGGCAGTGACAAAGAATGTCACATTTGGGTGCATAATAAAAGTGACAACAATTTAAGATCCATTAATGGAAAGTTTTATTATTTTACTAAAAAACTAATTACTAATTAATAACTATAAATAACTAATTACTAATTTTACAATTAAAATTTATACATATTTGACATGTAACTTTATTGACAAATATCAAACAAAAGCTGTATTCTTGCAACAGGTGATAAATTACCATTTTTTATTATTTTCATTGTATTATTTACATTGAAACCATTAGTTTTGAAAGCCAAAGCTTACTCAAATAGATCAATTTTGAACAAAAAATCATATTCAACCAAAAAAGAAAATTTACAACAAAATAGTTAAATTTTTAAGCAGAGATTAATTTTTAAATAAAATAATAAATCTTCAACAAACAAAATGAACTTAATAGTTGTATTTTTAGCCCAAAAGAAGAATCTGCTAACAAAAAGGGCAAAATCTTCATCAAAATAGAAAAATTTTAAACAAAATAGTTCAATTTCAAATCAAACTGATGAAATGAATTTTTAACAAAAATAAAACTAAATTTCAATCGAAAAAATAGATTTTCAACCAAAAACCTTAATTTTCTACAAAAATAATTGATTTTTAACAAAAGACATGGATTTTCAACTAAATTTTTAATTTTTAAAGGAATTTCCAACCAAATAGCTGAGTTTTAAACTGAAGAAGATAAGTGCTAAACCAAAGATGAAATAGTTAATTTTTCAATTAAACAAATAATTAACAACAATCAACATTTTTTAACAAAATAGTTAAAATTCTAAAAAAGTTGAATTTAAGTCTACTTTGATGAATAGTTCGTCTGGAAATACCTTGAAAAAATATTTTCCATGTCTTGAAACGTGGAGATTTTAAGAAATCCGCGATAGTCTGTTTTCACATAAAAACAATAAATTCTCATTATGATGAGAATGTAAAAATTGATATATTTGCTATTGAAAAGTTATATCTATAAAATACCTGAACCACTAACCGGTAGCTTTCCGCACAGTTGCAGTAGAATGATTTAAAATCGCTTTCGACAGCCTCCTGGATGCAATTACTCCCGCCTCTATTAACACACTCCTTCTGTACAGGAAGTGTTCGTACAATTTTCCCGAAGCATTGATCCTAGTTGATACTCCGTCAGTTTTAATTGTTTTAAAGGGAACATAGTATACTTCACGTGTCTCAGTGGGAAACAAGGAAATTATATCTGAAGCTATGTTCTGAAGTCTTTCCACACTTATTCTGTGATAAATAAAAACAAAAATTTAAATACTTTGTTCAAACGAAGAAATATTTATGTAATGTTTCTAATGAAAAGAGTTGCTTTACGTATATTAAAATCTGGGTAAAACTGCAAAAAAGGTTGATCACCTTCGATTTTTTTAAACTTACATATTTTATATATTTTTTTATGCTGAGCACGAATTTGCCGGAAAAAAGTGTCGCTCTCTTTTCGTTTTTGAAATTGTTCTGTTGGATATTTCTATTTTTTATTTCTTTAAAACTTACTTACGGTATGCATTTTTTTTATTAATAACGCAAATAAAAAGCAGGGTGGCCGTTCTAATCACAGAAAAAAATTCCGATTCACAGAAATTTTCCACGGTTAATGAAAGTAAAAAATTCAAACTGTAAAGCTAAACAATTTTCCATTTGAAGCAATAAAACCTGAGCTGCAAATCATTTAAGCAGTTTATGTCTAGAAATATTTAAAAATTAAAGATTAAATTCTTGTTATAAACTGAACATTTTTTAAATCCGAAGTTAAGTTATTCTTATTTTAAATAGTTTAAAAATCCTTGATAAGCTTCAAATTTCATTTTAAAAACTTAAAACATCTACATGTTGTTTCACTTTTTTTAAATCTTAAATTATTTTTGAAATGTTTTCAAACCTTCTAAACATATTTTTAAATGATTCAAATTCGTTCTAAAAATTTTTTAAAATCCTGCAAAATGAAAAATATTTCCTTCTTCCAGATTCATATTTGAAGATCTGTTTAAAGATTCTCATAAAATTAACTTTTGAAAATGTCATTTTCAAGTTTCCTAGGAATCTTAAGAAAATGTTTTTAGTCAAACTTGGACAAATTTTTTTTCTACAAATTTGTAAAAATTCCGGTCGAATTGAGAGGTGCCTTATGTTTAGCGCGGACAAGTAAGTAATGTCAGTGCATTTAAAAAAACATCAAAAAAATAAAAATGGTCGATAGTAAGAATCTCGATATCTCAAAAACGGTAAGAGAGACACATTTTTGGTACCGATTCGTGTTGCATACAAAATTACATAAAATATGTGAGTTTTAACAAAATTGAAGCTGAATCGACCTGTTTGTAGTTTTAACAAAATCTCTTCGACTCTCAATCCGAAATGCATATTTTTTCAACTTAAACTTTGATAGCGATTTTTCTGAAAGTTATTTTTCCGAGTTGTAATATTAAAAATAGCATGTTTATATTCTTTTCAATTTATGGGCTGCAATTTTTATTAAATGTGGAGAACTCACAATCAAATTGAACATTTAAGGATCAGAAAAAATTTCCGGTTATTTAAATTTTCAAATTCAAACCTTCAAAATTAAACTAATTATGATCTGAACTTTGAAGTATTCAAAAGCGAATATGCCATTTTAAAATCTGATGCGGAACATATTTTCTAAATTTGAAGCGCTTTAAATAAAAAATTTAATTTTACATTCAAAGTTTTTACGTACTCTTTGAGAAAAGTTTCGTATACATGACAAACTTACCCAAACTGTAAGAGTGTGTCCTCTTCTCGACGGGTAATGAAAAGAATATCTTCTTCTCTTTTGATAAGTTTATGAACTAGATTTTCTCGAATACGAGGAACTAGTATTCCACGCTTCTTATATGAGCTCAACATTGATAAACCATCCAAATCTTGTGAAAGGAAATCTCTCAATCCCTGCATATGATATGACGTTGTAAGTTGTATCATGTAATAAATTCTGATTGATTTGTATGCATTTTTCAAATTACACCAACCAACATTGTGGGCGAATTAATTTTGAATTATTATGTATTTGCAAATATTTGTAATTTCTTTAGGCTGCAAGTGCTTTTAAATCAGAGAGCTCTGATTTCAAAATGATCAATACTATCAAAAATATGATCAAGAAGAGAATTGAACAAAATATAATAAACTTTTTTAACAAGGTCTTACTAAATGTTCTGAAAATAAAAAAATGTAATTTCTTTTAAATTTCCCCCTTTAAAAATGAGAATTGCAATAATAATAATATGACTAAATAACAGCGTGTGGTGTAAATATTAAAATGTAATTATCATATAAATCTAATTTTCAATATTTATGTACCACGTTTTTATTTTTAGTCAGATTATTATTATTTTTTTTCAAACTTTTACTCAAATGAACCCGGTTATATATGATAGCCACGGAATATGAGACGTTGAAGGTGACAACAGTTACCTCTGGATGATTTCTTAATATATTATTATTATTATTATTATTATTATTGCAACCCCTATTTTCAAAGGGAATTAATTCGTTTATTTTAGCACATTTAATAATTCAGGCTCCAGCGATTCTTAGGAACAAAATTCAAGGTCTTTTCCAGGCTTTCCAGGTCAAGAAATCAAGTTCATCATGTCTCCGTTTTTTAAATAAAATAATTGCCCATTTCATTTTTTACGAGCCACACTAATTTCTAAAGAAAGGAGATCTAATATACAAAAGAAGGGGAGATAAAAGCAACTGCAATTATTATAGAGGTATCAGCGTATTAAGTACCGTAAGAAAAACATATTCAACAATGATTATTCACAGGGTAATGAAAATAGGCAGTGGCTAAACGTACGGAATTTTCAGTAAAATTCGTCAGCATTATTTCTGTGACCATTCACAGGGGTAATTTCACGCCCCCCACGAGACATTGGAAAAGGGATGGGGTTTTATGGAATATTCCGTACGTTTATACACTTCAATGAAAATAACAAAAGAAATTATATGGGAAGCCCAAAGTGAATTTATACCAGGAAGATCAGGGACGCATGAAATACAGTAAGTTACATTTATTTGAACGGCCTGGAAACGTACAAGAACCATTATTTGAACGCCGGAGGGGCCCCCAACTCTAACGCGAGTTGGAAAGGTTATTTTTGTCAAGCGACGTTTATTGCATGCCCCGGCCTAGTGTCCATGTGCCTCCGGTAAGCAACTTTTTCTACTGTGCGTGTACCGAAAAGCGCGGGTCGATTTGTAATCTATAATACTCGGCCTTGATACTAATTCGGTGGAATCGAAACACAATATTCATGGCCTTCTGAACTGTTTACAATTGGAATGCATAATATTGCACAATCTCCACATGTGATTACCCGCGCACTGCGCCTTTCCGCCACGCTGTATTTATCGCACAGTTGAAAAAGTCGCGGTCCGTTTGCATGCAAGTGTCAAATAAATCTGATACACTAATCTCAAACTTAGGATATTTTCTTCTATTTTGTTACAGTTGAAGGTCATCAATCGAAAAAAGAATGGAATGTCCTTGAGAAATTAGATTTTACACTTGATAAATATTACTATTTGTACATACACTCGAGTTGCGGCACTGCGAAATTGAGTACTGCGAACTCCCGCAATTGCCCAGATAACAAACGAGCAGGGTACGTTACTCGCACGCGGTGCGTGCAGGATGCGAGGCACATGCGTCGCATATGGTGAAGGTCACGTCCGTGCAAGGCTTACGCCTCGCACATTGTGATGAGCATGAAGTGCGAGCACAATGAGAGCAAGATGCATGCATGAATCGTTACATTTTTTTTCGTAAAATAACAGTATAAATAAACAAATTCAAAATATTTTTATCGGCACTACCTGTACCGCTAGTTTTCTATACCTGGGTTTCCCTTCAAATGTCCCTTTAAATTTGTAAAAGGCTATTTTCACCCAATAAATCTAGTCTGCGAGGTCTCTAAAAAGGTGTTTAGTAGTGTATACTATAGTGTTATTGAAAATCGGTGTGCCTATGCCTATGCGACCAGGCTACCAAGTAGACCAGCTGAAAGGGATTAAAAATCAAAAATTGTAAAATTTTGAATTTATCTATGAGAAGGTTAGAAATTCAGAATGTACGGGTTTCGATTACTTCAGATATCTAAATTTTGCTTTTAGAAGTTTAAAATTGGAATGAATATAACGTGCGTATCTCGTAAATGGAATGAGATACGCCAAAGCAGACAAAATTTTTGGATTCAGCTTCAAAGTAGTATATTAGTATATAAGGTATAATTATAAATATTTATAATGAGAAAATTCATAAATTAAACAAAAGTGGTAATAATTTGAAGAAAATTCTAAAAAGGGAGTCGAGTTGGTTGCGGTCAGTACAGTGGAGGGTTATTCTCTTAGTGGTTTAATCTCGTCATTCGTAAACATACTTATCTGATATGACTCCGAAGTGGTTAGTCGAGCCGATCGACTAGGTTCATCCACATTGAGGATAACCCTCCAGTGTCCATTTTTCCACATTCTGCGAAAATTCCCGTTTTTCAACAAAATTCCCGTTTATTTCCCGCTTTTTCCCGCTAGAAGAAAATTTCCCGCTCTTCTCCCGCTTTCTCCCATTTTCCTGGTGGCTAGACACCCTGAAGATGCTAAATACACGCCGTATTTCTAAAGGCTTGCGATAGCAATTTCCTACAATATCTGAAGAACTAAAAATTTGTCGTAATGATGTTCTTGCGGATGAAAACGTTGATGATGTTGAAACTAATGAAATCATCATGTCAAATGATGATGACTATCCAGACTTCTTCAGAACACTCAAGATGAATGTTTCACTGTGCAGTGAAACATATCATGAGGCCGCAGTTAAAGTTCTAGATCAACTCAAAAAGAAGTTTAATGCATCAAAGAGTAGAGCTGAGAAAATTTAAGTTCTCACACTTCTTCCAAAGTCGCATACAACAAATAGTCGAATACCAAGCATCTGAACAACAAGCTAAAAATGCGGAACAGTTAGCTGTTAACCATGAGATTTTAACTCTGTCTACGCCAAAAAGAGGGCCATGAGCGCCAGTGCCATGCGCGTAACGGAGTACTCAACACTTATTTTCATAAATTAAAAATTTTAATCCCACTTTCTAATCTACATACTCTCATAGGAAAAACCTAAGCTTTCTTTTAAGACAAAAAACCTGTCTGATTTCGAAAAAAAGTCAAATTTATTTTTGACCTTCATTTTTGAAGGTCAAATATTTCTTAGAACGGACAAGTATGAAGCCTTGAACCCTTATGTGCACATGTGTTTCCATTTTTATGGCCGGAGGAAGCAGTAGGAAGGCCTGCCAAAGTTTGCAGGAGGAATCCTTCAAATCAGCGTACTGAGCTACTGCAAGTTCGCTGGGTAGCAGAGATACCGGCCAGAGTTTGCAGTAGTATTTCACCAGGTTTCTTTAAAATCACAAAATGTACTGTAAGCTAGTTCACATGGAAAGTGTAAAAAAGCAGAACTATGGAAATTTTACCAGAATTTTGTAATTCCACTGCAGAGGAAAATAAATTGGCGGGCGGGTGTCTCTCAACAACACTAAAACACATTAGACTATTTTATGTATAGAATTTCATATATTTTAAATAATTCATCCGTTCCCTCTATACATGAAGTTGGGATAAATTCATATTACCATAACTGTGCATGTTCTGATAACTACGCACCTAAGCTAATGCTGATATTTCGTATATAAGGTGAGTACAAAAAAATCCTCCTTGAGTATGGTATTTGTCTCGGTTCTCTTAAACTTTCTAGTTTTAGGATCGCTTGATATTCTCCATTTTCTTCTAATTTCCTATGGATTAAGTCGATTAGGAAAGTAGTAATATCAGGATGTTTATACCTCGTATGTTTCATTTAAATTAATTTAATAAAATCTTTGTAATATTTAACTTTAAACATTTTTCTGTACATATTTTTTGGTTTGATTTCGTTCTAATAGACATATAAATGAGCAATAATTATAATCTTAATGTATCAGACGGCAAGTTATCGGACTTGGACGGTAGTTACATTTTTATAACTTTTATTCGACCAGTCGACAAAGTTCGGAAAAGTTGAATAACACCGTAGTCCAGGCATTACGTCGAAATAATAAGTGAAATTCCCTAAAATCCTACTTCCAATGTTTTTAATGAGAAAGTTCCGTTAAGGTGTCCCTTTTGACATATCAAACATGCTAGAACAGATCAATTGCCAAACCGGGTTTTTTTCTTAACAGTTCCAAAAGTTACATTTGCATGGACGGATAATTCCCATTGCAATTTAAAGCAAAATATCCAACAGATAAAAGAAATAAGACAAAATTATGCGAAAATTTGCTTAAAAAGATAATCCGCTATCTTCCATAGGTTTCGAGTTATGATACATAGAAAAATCCCCATTTTTTTTATTTTCAGCGAAAAATCACTAAGTTTCAAGAAATACTGTGTACCTTCACACTTAATTACTCTACTGGAAAGTGTTCAGTTTTTTCAAAATAACTCTTGTCTGTTTTAGTTTGCGTTAATCAGGCCAGAGGGTAAAATAGAGTCTACAAAAATATGTGCAGATCTAATAAAAAGGTATATTAAACCTGTTATTTTTAGAATTGCAAGCTTTCCAAAATTGATTTGTTGTTGTTGCATTTTTGACTAAAAGCAGAGATTTTTTAAATATCTCGTCTCCTGTGCATCCCGCTACAAAATTAGTTAAGATAAAATGAAATTGGAGTCAATTTGGCGTAAGCTAAAAAAAAGTGTTCTAGCTCTAACAGGTCACTAGATATGACCTTGGAAAGTGCACTCTTCCTGCATAGAAGCACCTGACGTACCACAAAGTAGAAACACGGTCGTATTTTCGACAACTTTGTCTCAAATAAATATAAAGTATTTTCGTGACAAAAGTGATTGTAATTGATTGAAAATTCATTATGTTTTTTATCAATAAACAAATAGGTTTTATTAATAATTGTTTATAATAAATCTTTCCATAACCACTTTTGAGTACTTTTTGAGTACTTTTGTGATAAAAAAAGTAATTATAATTAAATAAAAACGTGGTATGTATTGCTTTTCAGAAAAAATAGTTTTTGAATCATTGTTTATAACAATACCTTGTCATAACCACTTTTGAGTACTTTTGGAGTACTTTTCTAGCAAAAAAGTAATAAAAATTGATTAAAAGTGTGATATATGTGATATATACCGCCATTAAACTTATAATTTGCATTGATTTATGTAAATTGTACATAATATTCTGTGACAATTTTTCTGAATTATAAATAAGTAAGTAATTGATTATTTAAAAGTAATTACACATCAAATGTAACTTATTATTTAATAAAAATAATAAAGATTATAATCGATATGTAATTACTTTCAAATAATCAATTATAATTACTTTTTTGCTAGAAAAGTACTCAAAAGTGGTCCGAGACGAGAAATACCGAGCCTGACTCGTTTTCCTATCGTTCATTACTTGGTTCTGTCTCATTTTCGTGAGCCCATCACTCGGTTTGTCTCGTCTCATTGTTACTCGTCTCGTGGTGTCCTTTCTCGTTTCTCGCTCAGGTTTTTCCGATTAATGCGACAGATGTGCGCTAGTGGATCGGGCAGCTCACAGGAGCGTTCTTTTGCCACTCTGTCGCGCTAATACTAATTAGCGTCCTTTAATGAAGAGTTAAAGTTTAAATATGACTACATATAATTCTTTTTTGTCTATTACTGATTAATTTGATATCAAACACGACTATGTTTTAATTACTTACCAGATTTAACTTCACTGTATTAGTATATCATTTTTTTCAATTAAACATTTATTTTTCCAATTATATGAATAGAATATATTAAATGAAGAGGTCGAAATATAGGTATATGTTCAAGTCATGTAGAGTTTAAAGAATTTAACCCTAATTTAATTTGTTATTTTTCAATGTAGAATTTCAATATTTTGTGGCGTCCAATTTATACGGTTGGTAAATAAAATACATTTTTCGGGACGTTTATAAAATGGAACGTGCGTAACTACTTGCACAGTCGATTTTATAATTCACTCCTGTGAAATTCATGTATCTTTTTTTGTATATTCATATATGTATATTGTATAATTGTATATTTATACATAAAAATTGTTATAATTGGGAGACCCATTATCACTGACAATTTTCGTTTTGGGACCCTTATAACGTGCATATCTGAAAATAGGGCTAAGTCAGAATAAAATAAGTGAAATCGCAGAGTTGTGGAAAAATCATGAATGTTGTTTTTGTTTCCTAGTCACCATAATAAGCCCAATTTTTAAAATATTGCACATTGTTCATATGGGGAAAACTAATTTTTATATGGAGTTCCAAAAATTAAAAAAAATATATATATATAAAAGCTCTAAAAATTATGAATAATTTTCTTTAACATAGAAAAATATTTTAATGTTAAGAATGCACTTCCAAAAAAATTGAAAAGATCAGATCCTTCAGAATAAAGAGTTAAGTTATTGTACAAATTCAACAACTTGTCATTTGTAACGTTCTGATCTTCTCAATTGTACTAGAAGTACATTTTGTACACAAAAAAGTTTCTCTAGGATGAAACACATTATTTATAGAGCTCCTAAACTTTTTTGTATTGAGGCCCTTATAAAAAATTTAATTTCCGCTTTATAAACTTAAATTTAAAAATCTAAAAAATATTTTGAAAAGAGGTATTATAAAAGCTACAGTTAATTTTTATGTTATAAATATGAATCGTGTTTATACAAAAATAAATAACTAGGAAATCCTGTTAACGAGGCTCCTGTTAAACAGAAACTGAACTGCACATAGTTGCATTGAAATTATTGCAGTTCTCGTACTTTCTGTAATATTTTCTCTGATAAGGTCGATGTTAGCCACGAACTCAAACACAGGAGAGGCTCTGCTGATTCAGCATTCAAGTGATTTCTATGCTCACGAATTACTAAGGAAGCACGGGAAAACAGTCTTTCTGCTGGAACTGATGTCGCTGGAGTGCCCAGGAAATCCTTTTGCAATACGGGCTAAATTGGGATAAAGCTGCTCATGAACTTTCCACCAGTTCAACGCGTCTTCTGCATAGGCAGCCCGGCCTGTAGGTAGATATTCGTCAAGTTCTTGTCTCCAGTTTGAATTGCAATCATCCACATCAACATTATCTCGGGAAAGTGTAGATGTCGTAGATCGAAAAAGAGTGCGCATGGAGATAATCACGTCATTGCCGTCCACGATGTGGGTTGTCTCACTGACCTTGTTGCGGTTGTCAACTGTTGTACGATCTCTGGTGCTATAATAGCGCTCTCTGTAAATTCTTTCAAACTTCGCTATAGTATATTTTTCAATTTCCTTTCCCCAAGAAGTTAATTGAAATGCGCCAACTTTGTGACGAGGATCCAGAATCAAGACGATACAGTATATCCAGTTCGTCTTTCGATAATGTTTTAAGATTTTTTCAACTGCTGCCTCCACTGCCTTGGCTAGAATTTCCTCTACACAGATTTCTAGATCTAACATAGATGTTACACGAGTCAAAAGATTCCAAGAAATTAAAAACGAGTTTAATCTATTTAAAGGATTGCACAAATATTTACAATATTCAACTTTCTGTTTCATATATTCTACTGTTATAAATGGCAGAATAAATGTTTAATAATAACAACAT
>JAWWLR010000002.1:46036587-46048296 GCA_035041075.1 Acraspis erinacei
GCTCATTCAATCTGAGGTACATACAATGCGGGATTTTCCGACGCACGGGCCGATCGAATCGAAAAACCGATTCGAAGCTAGTATTGATTGTCGGTTTTTCAACATTCGATCGGCGCGCCGATCGAATCGAAAAAACCGATCCGACCGGGGTACGGATCGAATGTCGGATATTCGACATTCGATCGACGCGCCGATCGAATCGAAAAAACCGATCCGACCGGGCCACGGATCGAATGTCGGTTTTTCGACATTCGATCGGTGGGTTGATCGAATCGTATAAACCGATCCGAAAAATAACGCACTTTGGATCAAAAATACCATATTCGATCCGACAAAATGCACACGTATATTGAACACATTTGGTTTATTTCAATAAGTTAAAAGCACCAGTTATTGGTAGAGCAAATTTAGAGTTCAGGAAATAAACACGTAAAATACTAAATTCTGAAATAGTGATAATTATACATAAACCCTCAATTTTACGCAAAATACACTGGAATGTTGAGTTATTATTAAAAGTGTTAACAGAAACTTGAAAAATTATTTAAAAAAAGGTATGTAGTCCCAACATTTTAGTTTGGAAAATATTCAAGGCTGAATCCATTTAAATTCTGACATCGTTTCTACACTTGAAATCGGAGAATCGAAAAATTTATGCGTATTTGAATATTGTGCATTGTTTTACAAAAAAAACTGGTTTAAACCTATAAAACTTTTGACCTGGCAATTTTTTTAACTTGTACTTTGATAATGAAGATACCTTATGAGTTTGATGCTTGCTAAATAACTTTTTTAGCCAGGAGAATTCTTTTTTTCTTACACGTCGAAAAAATTTCTATGGAAAATGTCTTGTTCTTTTGCGATATATTTCATAGTTGACGAGAAAAATTGAAAAATGACATTTTTAGAGGGAAAAAATGTATTCTATTAGTGAAACTTTTCGAAACTATTTTGAAGATTAAAAAAGGTGATATTTTCCAAATGTTTTTGAGAAGTTTCTGCTAATAGAAAAAGGCACCTTATCAGCATCATGGAGGCTAAACCATTTCTGAAGCCGGGAGAATTTTTTTTCTCTGAAAATTTAATTTTTTAATTTTTCTCGTAAACTATGAAAGTTGTCCGAGAAGAACAAGATATATTTTTCATTGAACTTTTTTAGATGTGCAAACTTTTATTTTAACAGTTTTTTTTCGTATCTGTCATTGTTTTTAAGAAAAAGTAGAATATTTGATTGTAAGAAAAATAGTCCAGGAATCTGGTAGTTTTACACCGTATTAAGTAGGTAATGCGCGTTTTTTTTTGCTAAAACGGTTTATTAAGGGGTCCTGAATAAAATTCCAAGTTTTCTAGAAATTACACCCATGCGTCCCGGAGATATTTGTGAAAAAGTTCCAAAAATCGTGCTTGCGTAGCCTGACCCGCCCCATTGCATTTTAGAGCAAAATGTTCAACACCAAAATTGAACTAGAGGGAATTCTGAAAAAAATTGGGGGGAAAAAACCTTCCATCTTGAATAGGTGCAGATTTATAATCTTTCAAAGAAGCTGGATTTTTTTGGGAAAAAAGGCGAAAACCACAATTCTGAAGCTTGTATCTGTACTTTTGAACCTGTTAATTTTAAGACAACAATTTCAGAAGTTGAATTGAAGTAGACGCAACTTCGAGTAATTCTAAGAAAAATGCAACGATCTAGCTACAAAAGTGGTGCAAGAGAAAAGGTTGCAGGGCAGGAAATTCTGCTTCAATTTAAAACAAATATAATTTTCTAGTCGTCATAGATCAAGAGTTATGACTCTTTAAAAAACATAATTTTTTTGCTATTTTGAGCTATTCATAGCCATAAAAGTTGTTTCGAAACTGCACATTTCGTACATATCCTACAGAAAAACGTCAAGAAAATAAATTATAAAGGACTAAATTCTGCGTAAAAAATACAATGTTCATATAGGTCACGAGTTATGACCATGAAACTTTGACCCTTTCCATTCGGAAGGCTCTGTATGTACTGGAAAATGTACTGCGATCGTATTTGAGCATTTTGGTGGCTTCTATGCATTTTTAGTTCATTACAAGTTCACTTTTTCTCCTTTATTTTGTTGAAAAACAATCGATGGTCCAACAATTGTTTAAAAACACGATTCACTCTATAAATTGTGTGCATATTTACTTAATACAGTGAAAAGACCTTTTTTCGTACGTGATGCCTGGACTAAAAAGAATTCTCCCAGCTACAAAATTTATTTTAGCAAGCATCAAACTCACAAAATATCTTCATTATGTAAGTACAAGTTAGAAAAAACTGACAGCAAATTTACAGGTGGGTTTTTTGAGAAAATGGAATTTTAATTTTTTTTAAACCGCTGTCATTTTGCTAATTTTAAACCTTTTTTTAATTTTCCAGTGGATTTCGAAAGAAGGCAATGAACGTTGTTAGAATCAAAAAGAAAATTAATATCTCAATCGGGTCATAAGTTATATAGGTTTAAAAAAAGTTATGTTTTTTGTAAAACAAATCACAAAATTCAAATACGCATAACTTCTCAGAAATTTCTTTTTTGCAAATCGGCAAAATTACGTATTGTCCAATTTCCTTTAAAAAAACAACCTATTTCGTCCTCAAGAGGTTCTGCGATTTCAAGTGTAGAACTCTGTCTGATTTGAAATGGATTCGGTCTAAATAATTTTTCGATTTACTACTACTAAATTTATTATTTTATACATTTTTATCAAATATGTCAATATCTTTGACAGCAGTTGTAAAGCTTAGCTATGTCACATGTATTCTTCATTATACATTTTTCTTTCGTGAGGTATACTCTAATGGGCATGCATAAGCCAGTAAATAAAATAAAAAGTTATAAATATTAATAATTTTCTGCTTTAAATTAGCAAAATCGAGAAGCAAATTCAAACAAGAGTATATAAATATAGTTAAAATAATCGCCTACCGATTGAATGATACATTTTTTTGTTATTTACAATAGCATGAATTCCTGCATAACATTTAAAAATATTTACAACAATATTATTAAACATAGTATTTTTAAAGATAATACAATTCTATTTATAATTTTAATAACAAAATTTCTAGCTAAAACCGTGAAAAGAATAAATGATATGAACAAAACTTTGGAGGTTGCTATTACTGGTATATAAATGATAGCGTCATCTACTATTAATAAATACATTATTACCGAGGTTTAATTATTATTTTTAGTAAATTTGAGACATTTCTTTAAATACATACAAAAAATGATGCTTTACTTGTTTATAACGTTGCCATAAAAAATATGAAAAATTTCGTCAGCTAAAGATTATCTTTAGAAAACTCTCGAACAATTCTTGCCAGCACCCTAAAGATTAAAGAGAATTTAATATTTTTCACCTAAATTAGACATTATTTTTCATAAGTAGAATTAAAATAATAACAGTAAAATATGATAAACGTTCGATTTTTCTTAATATTTAACAAAAATATATAACCATTAATGCTGTTACCCTAAGACCTACATGCTAGAATCTTCCACATGGGCTCAAACGAAAGCTTGACCCTTTTATTTTAAAGCCATCGTGCCGAAATCTAAAGAAAATCAGCATGGAGCCGATAGGAACCGTTTATTTAGTCGCCCACCGTATAATGTGCTTTCTATTCGAAGCAAAATCCATGGGCTACATCGCGCGTTTAAAAAACGTTTCCCAACGACTCCATGCTGATTTCCTGCAGTTTTCGACATGATATCTTTTAAAAAAACATTCAAGCTTCACTCAAGCCCACTTGGAAGACTCTAGTAATGGGTTAACCACTATTGATTTCAGATCTATACCTATACCCATGAATTCAATTGAAATATGTAATTGTATTTTAAAAGATTCTAAGAATTTTTTAAACAGGTTTGAGTAAATTGAAGGGATTTTACAGTTTTAAGGATATTATTTTTTTTAATTTTAGGGATTTTTCAAGAGATTTAAAAAGTCTCCAGGGATTTCGCAGGTTTTTAAGTATTTTAAGGTATTTTGAATATTCGGGGATTTTGAAAGGATTCAGAATTTTTAAATGATTTTCAGGGGTTAAAAAAATTTCATGATGTCTTAAAGAATTCCGAAGGATATGTAATTATTGCATAGGACTTGTAAGGTTTTAGGATATTTTAAAAAATTCCAAAGGATTTTTTATGATTTCCGAGGATTTCAACGATTTTAAGGGATTTTAAAAACTGTCAAGGTATGTTAATAAATGTTTCAAGATAAATCATATTTCATGTAATTTCACGAAATTCTATAACACTAGTGGAGTTCAAGGAATTCTAGGTATTTCCAAATATTCTGAGGGAATTCAAAGATTTTAGGGTATCTTAAGAAATGTAAAGGAATTTTCAAGAGCTATAAGTAATATATAGATATTTTAAAGGATTTGAAATATAGTAGGGTTTTCAAACTATAAATTTCAATCATTTTAACTGATTCCAAAGAATGTTACAGATTTAAGGGTATTTTTAAAAATTCCAAGGAATTTGCAAGTGGTTACAACAGATTCAAGGGATTCCAAAATATCTTAAAGGGACGGAATATTTAAGGGTATTTTTAAAAACTTTAAAAAATTTCAAGGGTTTTTAAAGGGTTTAAAATTTGTTTAGAGTATTTTACGAGATTCCAAGGACTTTTTCAAGAGCCTAAAAAGTTTAAAGAAATTTCAGAGGTTTTTGAATATTTTAGGGATTTTTTTATTGATTTCTATAGTTTGAAGGGATTTAAATACATTTTTATACGGTTATAAAGAATTTTGAAAGATATAAAATGATTTTATTTATTCACAAAAAGTGAGGGAGTTCATAGAGTTTCAAAGATTTGAAGAGATTTTCAAACATTTTTTGCAATTTATTTGAATTCATCCTGAATTCTTGCTAATTTATCTTATATACTTTTTAATTTTTTGGAACTCTCTTGATTTTTGTGAATTCCATTAAATTTGTCTAAATTCACTCAACTCTACTAATTTCAATGGATTGTTTTGAAATTTTTAGTTTTTGTCATATTCATCTGAAAGTCTTTTAACCTCACCTTGGATTTTTAGATATTTCGTCCAATTCTTTTGAATTCCCGAGAATTTTCCTATACTCATTTCAAACTTAAAGAGTTCAATGAATTTGTCCATATTTTCAAATTATTTTTAATTCCCTGAAATTTTGTAAACATTCACCTATAGAATACTTATAAATTTAATCGAATTATTTTAACTTTGAAAGAACATTATTCACATCATAATTGTGCATTACTCACGTTTTGGACTAATACATCCGCTTTTCCAACTCTCTGCATTTTTCGGTACGACAGATGCATCCATTTATAAAAGATAACATACAGTAAAAATGTTACAAGATTATAATTTTGGCCTTTTAATAAGGAGTATGCGAACAAAACATGACAAATCCATTCGATATGATTCCAATAATTAGACAAATGCTGTTATTACAGAAGCGCGAGCTTACCTAATACCTGTGTCTAACAAATTCTGGGAGGTCTATATGTGAACGGGAATCTGTGATGAAGGAAAGGCATTATTATTGCCCAAATTGCGACTGTGTGGGGGGGCTAAGAGTGCAGTGTCAAATCAGATGGTATTTTAGAGAGTCAGATATAGTTTTTGACTTCGTAGCGGACGGTGGTTTAATGGTCGTGCGGTGGCAATGCTGATGTGATGGCCGTGCGGTCGCCAACTCTTGGTGTTCCTGTGGTGGCCCACGGGCGTGTTTGTGATCGCGCGGTGGCCTAATGTTATCGGTTGTCATTTCGACTGCCGAAGTTATATTTCAGTTGACCGCAGAATTACATGTGAGTATGAAGTGAAGGTGAAAATATTCCGACCTCCAAAGAATACCCTGTTCGGGTGAGGAGGTGAGACCAGAAGTTTTCGGAGAGTAGTAATATGGTGAAAGAAAGGGTGAAGGAGGTACGGTTCCCAAGTGTAATATTTTTGTAAATTCTAAGTTGTCTTGTAATTTTGCCATGCCGCCTCTCATTCAATTTTCGCATATGTGGAACCGTCCTGGTTGGCAATAGCTGTATTTTGAAAACACCAGAGACAGAAGAGAAATTCAAATACACTCGAACATGGAATAAGGAACGGTTTCGGCCATGGCCTGCACTGACCTTGATCTTAAGTCCAGGGAATCCAAACGTGAACAGTCAGGGCCGAAAGAACCATTTCCAATTGAAACACATAATATTACGCAATATATGCGCGCGATTACCCTTACACTGCCTCCTTTGTCACTGCATTGCTGCTCGTCACGCATAGCTGAGCAAGCTTCTCTCGACCACCGGGCTTCTTTCTCACCATGAAACTGCGGGACCATCAGTTCTTGGAAGATTATAAATCTGAGGTTTCTAATTCCAGGTTCCAGTTTAGGAGCGTACCGAGGAAATCATCTACAGATGGTTATCCCATAGTATTGATTAATTAAATCTATTAGCTTGGATTAATGCAGGTTTTATAACATTTTGAACACATTAGTACATTAGTTTTGTGAAACAAGGATCAATAATCATATTCCTCAAGTCCTGAAAATGTTAAAACCATGCAGAACTCCTTTATTTGAAAAAATGGATTTATCATGCGTCAAAAATTTCACATCTCACTTTTTCAATGGATCTTCAAGTTTTGTGACCTCCTGAAGCCAAAAAATAAGTTTTCGCAGTGGCGCCTGGCTGTAATGAATAATTTTTTCACTGCTCAGAATTTTGCGAAAATAAATACTTCTGTATTGTTGCGAAACCAATTTCAATTTTGTTATACTTTTGAATGTAATTTCTGAAGTGTCTCCACCTAAAAAACTAAAGTTCACCAATCAGACTCAAACTTCGACAAAGTGTAGTCCTATTGGATGGCAGTTTATAACAAAATTTTGTTATTTCAGGACAATTATTAATTACTCAAGAGCTGGGGTGAATGTTTTTAAATTTTCTGCGGCTATCAGTAAATCAGCTTTAAAATGATCCCTTTTATTGAATTATAAGCACTTTTTAAAAAGAATGATTTGATCTTCAAAAATGAAGGTCAAAAATAAGTTTCAGGTTTTTTTTAACTTACAACCATTAAAAAATTTATTTTTAGACATAAATGAAGGCTGAGCATTTTTCCTATATAAAATTGATTTTAAAAATTGGAATAATAATTATTTGTTTATGAAAATAAACAATGTGATTGGGGTGCACCAGAGAAAAATACCTCATCATTCTTTCAAGTCTAAAAATAATATAAAAAATGGTAGAAATTCCAAAACTTCGAAATTTATTTTTCACCTTCATTTTTTAAAGTCAAATTTTTTTTTCGAAAAATGCTTTCATATTTATTATTATTATTTCACTGACATTCATTTATTGTTTTATTTCTTCTTTATTAAGAATGATGAATTCTACGGATATTATGCATAATGTCTTAAATTCCTTTAAAATCAATTGAGTCCCCTGAAAATCCCTCGAAATCTTCTAAAAACTCTGAAAATCCTTTAAAATTATTTGACATTCCATGAAATCTTTGGAAATCTTTGAAATCGCTTAAAATCTTCGAAATCCCATAAAAATCACTTAAAATCGTATAAAATACTTGAAATTTCGGGAAATGTTTCGACATATTACGAGATCCCTTAAAATCCGTTTAAATTTCCTTAAAATCTTAACAAAATGCCTAAAATATATATGTTTTGAAATCTCTTACAGTCTTTGTATTTTCCGTAAAACCATCGAAACTCCTTTAAACCTCTTGAAATCCGTTATAATTTTTGCAAATCTTTCGAAATCCCGTAAAATATTTTTAAATCTTATAAAATTCCTTCAAAAGAATTTAAATATTTTTAATTCTATGAAATTCACGGTTATCGTACACAATCAGTTGAAATCCTTTTTAAATGATTGCGCTCTCTGGAACACCTTGAAATCCCTAAAAAATATGGCAATTTCTTAAATTTTTTGGATTCATTGCTGAAATACTTGAAATCGCTTGAAATCTTCAAAATCCCATAAAAATTCCTTAAAGCCTCTTAAAATTGGTTAAAAGCCTTAAAATTCCGTGTAATATTACAAGATCTCTGGAAATCTTTGAAATCCTTTAAAAATTATTTACTTTTTTAACTTAATTAAATTTTTTTATAATATTTTTTTTATTTATTTGACTTTACTTTACTAACTTTAAAATCCGTGGGAATCTTTCAAAAGCTCCCTTAAAACTATTCATAAAATTCGGCAATCTTTTGAAATTCCGTTAAATTTGTCGAAATCTTACAAAATGGTCTAATATCCAATTATGCATGTATATGTTTTTAAATATTTTGAAATGTCATAAAATATCGTGAAATCGTCGAAACCCCGCTACATCTCTCTAAATCCGTTAAAATCCCTAAAAACTCTGTAAAGTATTTGAAGACTTGTGAAATCTTATACAAATTCCTTCAAACCCCTTTAAATCTTCGAAATCTCATTAAAATTCTCTGAAATGCATCTTGATCATTTTCATACAAAGATGACATTTTCTCGAAATATAATTAGATGGGATTAAAATATGATGGAGATGAAAAAATGCTTAATTCCTTAAAATCTTTTGAAATCTTGTTTATAATGAAAATAAATGATATATTCTTGATAGATTCAGTGAAAAATATAGAACCTGTACATTATTTATTTTTATTTATCGTTATTAAATGAGAAACAAATCGCTGAAATAGATGGTACCCACAACAAAATATTTGATCCCTCATATCTCGGTAAATATTTTCCAAAAATGGAAAAAATGTTTTCCTTAATCTGTTCAGCTTAAATGATTTGAATAATATTTTTCTGATTGAATATTGTACAATTCAAATTAGAAATACAAAAAAAATATTTACAAAGGCTCAGTGATAATTTAACTAATCGAAAAAACAATATTTGAAAATAAAAACGTAGACAATCGGAAAAAATCGGAAAATAGGTGACATCCAAATGACCTTTAAGGGTTAAAAATTAATCAATTTAGTTTTTTAAATAAATTTTTTACTGCGATCCAGGTATGTGCATCATCCCCTTTTTCTTCAGAACCTTGAGGAGAGGAACTGAAGAGGATAAATATTTCAAAGGTGCAGAAAGGGGCCAATCCCCCCCCCCCCCTTCTTTCATCTGGTCCCAGTTCTGTGTTCTCCATCCAACGAGTCTCCACCTGCGTTCCCATTCCCTTTGCTTTGGTTCTCTGTGCTCCACCCGAGCACAGAACTCTTAGTTCTTACTTGCGATTCCACAGTCAACCTCTGGACATCCACCTGCGAGGTACTCTGGAGGTACTCGACCCCACGACCATTTTTTATAACCGGTATAGTGACATGAGTCGCGAATAAGAAAACTCGTGTGACCTAGTTCACCACTTTGATTTTACCATCTTTGAATCAATTTCCCCATTTCCCTCTTTTCCCTTATTTTCTCATTTTACCCCTTTTTTAATGAGATTTTCTGCACTGGATTTTATTTAACAGTGGACCTAAGGATTATCACTTTCTAGTGATAAGGTTTACCTTCGAAAATCCTAGGACTATGAAGATCAGACAAGTATCTTCCATGGTAAGTAAAGTTTTACATTTTTTACTTATTTGTTTGTATATTGTTTTGTTTTTTAATTTCAAGTCGTAAGGTCGTCGAAAGGGTTTATCTTTCCACTTCCGGATAGGGGAAAGAGAAAATTCGATATTTTTATCTATATTGAAATTGCAGTTTCTGCTGAATTCATATTTAAAACTATTTAAATTATAGGAATTATCTTATTCGTGATGGTTCTGTGTAACCAAAAATATTTCGGCTAATTTTTCATCTTAAAAATATTATAAGGCACTTGATCTTATCTAGAGAAAAGTAATAGTAATTTTGTTCAAAAGAGTATTATTATGGGTCACATTCTCTTCTCCTTAAATGTTTTTTGTCAAGCTATGGATACATTTTTCAATTGTGCAACAATTTTTGTGCCAGTTTTTCTATGGTAAGATAAGTTTTGATTTTTTTATCTTGGTGGAGAAAATTTCGGCTAGTTTTTTTATCTCAGACAAAAATGGACAGTTATTGTCAAATAACCAACTATAACAAATATAGTGTATAGGATTTAGGCCAAGGTTTCTTTTATTATAAACATTTATAGAAAACTTTATTTTCTTAATAATTTATTATTAATTAATTGAATAATTGATCATTACTATAATATAATATATTATATAAAAAATATAATTAAATACATAATTTAATAAATAAGTCGAATTCTTCGCCAGTTTTTCGTTCTTGCAAAAATTCTAGGCCAATTGTACTATTCCATAGATATTTCAATTCAGTTTTTCACTTTGATTTAAAATTAAATGTAACTTTTTCTAAAATGCAACTTGTAAATTCTTTTTTCTTTAAAGTATTTTTGGTTAATTAATTAATTAATTCTATAAAAATACTGAGTCATTCTTAAATTAAAATATATCGACTTTGTGAGAAAAATTTCCTCGCCTATTAAGAATAGGAACTGAAAACCCCGAAAATAAAACATTACAAACATTTTAAAAATAATAAAATTCATCGCTGTGTATAATATTACCGAATTTTAAAATTCCCGTTAATGTAAATTCCTGAATAAAATTGCCGCCATTATCAAATATCTGAGACTGTAAAATTTCCAACACAGGGAGATACCCGCATTATGAAATGCTCGAAACTTAATAATTAAAAAATGGTTACGTAGAAAAATTAAAATAATTTTATTTAGTAAACGTATTGGTGCAATTGTAGAATAGGGGCGTCACCTGTTTTTTGGCTGGAAAAACAGTTTTTTCTCGGCAACAAACTATTAGAATCTTTAAATGAACGATAAATGAAGCGGTTTCACCAGGCAGAAGTTGAAAGTTAATTTTACTTTTGCTGCAACGATGTCTTAAATATGGGTATATCACGATTTGACAGGTCACAAAAACAATGTTTGCCAAAACCCTACCCTTTCCAATGTCTCGTGGGGCGGGAAGGCACCTCTATGATTAGTAAAAAAATAATGTTGGTAAATTCCTATCCATTTCCAACTTCTTGTTAAATATGATCATTTCGATGTATCGTGACAGACCCATATTTGAGACATCGTAATAACAAAAGTAACAATAATTTTAAACTTTTGCCTCATGAAATCGCTTCATTTATCGTTCGATTAAAGATTCTAATAATTTTTTACCGAAAAAAACTGTTTTCCAGCCAAAAAATAAGTGACACCCCTATTCTGTAATCTAACCAACGTATTTTTTATTGTATTATAAATTTATTATTCAAAATATTCTTTACTTTATTATTTATTTTTTATTTGAACTATTTTTAAATTGTTTAGTTTCGGGATTATTATCATTCGCAAAGTTTCCTGTGTCGGAAATTTGATAGTGTCGAGAATTTTATTTTTCGTAGTTTTTCATTTGTCTTTTAAGAATTTTGAGCCTTTTTAAATATATTTTCAAGAAAATTATCCTCAAAAACAAAATACAAAACTCTAAAGAACAATTAAGGTAAATGCACCTATTTGCGTCCGTGCACCTATTTGCCTTCAAACCTGATCATAACCTCTGAATAGCGGACGCAAGTAGGATCCTACAAATTCTGTCCCTAGTAGCGATCTAACCATTGCGATCGAACCGGACGCAAAATGGTGCTGTCACATCAAGTGCCAGTTTGCGTCCTGACGCA
>JAWWLR010000002.1:46119955-46131272 GCA_035041075.1 Acraspis erinacei
ATTGAAAATCGATTAAGAATTGGGACCTACAGGTTATTTTGAACATCGTTTTTTCATTTCGCCCCACTGTGCGTCGGAAAGCAGAACCGAGCGAGCGCTTGGCCTAGTAGGTAAAGGAGGGGATAGCGCGACAGATCGAGATACTTGAGCTCCGAGAGTCAAAATTTTAATAAATTTTTTAAAACTTAACTCGCCATATTTTCGAAACTTAAAGAGATTTTTTAATAATATTTGGACAATTTCTTATTTTTTACTTTAAACAAATTTCTTTCTTTAACCAAGTCTGCGAGACAAACAAAACGAATAAAAACCATATAATTAACCATAAATTAATTATACGTATTCCTATTAAAATTTGTGCTAAAATAAAAGAATATCCCATAATGATGAATAAAAAAATATTACATTTCTAGAAAAACTGCTTCAATATTTAAGAAAAAATCTCAGAGCTCGAACCCTGCGTTCTGTGGCGTTATCCCCTCCCCTTCTTAACAGACCAACCGCTCGTTCGGTTCTGCGTTCCAAGGATACAATTGGGATTTTAAAAGCCGAATGAATTTGGGAGGAGCTAGATCATGATTCATAAAGTCGAAAGAGCTTGGGTTTGTGTTCGTGCATTTTCGGCTTTACACGAGGCTGGTCTTCGCAGCATTTAACAGAGCCGACTTACCGACACGCTACTTTTGCATGGATTTCTCCCAGATGGGAAAGTGGTGGGGGGCGAAAAATCCCACGTTCTGGAGACGATTTGGGGAAGTGGTGGGAGAGCATCATATGTGCCAAAGTATATTGCCACGTTGTACATTCAATGTTGAAAATAGGTTCAGAAATGTGGACAAATCGCGACTTTCTTACTTGCAGAATTTCTTAATCTGATTAAAGAAAGCATTTTTTGTTGTTTTGACGTTCTTGAGATTTTTTTTATAGTTTTAGCCAAGGAAGAACCAGGAAGATTTTATCTCAAGCTGGAAAGTTGACTTTTCATAATAAATGCTTATTGCATAAAATATCTATTCAATTGTCGTAAGAAAAATTTCATACCAGAAAAGTTGGGAAAGAGTAACTAAAATTATAATTTGTTACGACGCGGGCCAAGGTACCTTTAGACGACAAAAATCTGTTTTTCGAGAATCTTCTAATTCCTCTTCTGGCATCAAAGTTTACTCTTTAAAGAAATAACGAAGGTTTTCTATTCCTAAGAAATCAAATAAAAAAATATATTTACTTTTCAAAAAAGGAGAACTTTTTTGTAATAAAAATAACAAATTTTCCACATATTATACAAAGTTGTGAAATCGTCAGCCAAACCAGATTAATCTGTAACTAAAAATAGGCATTTTTTACGATAAGGGATGTCTTCATCTTTTCATCTCTTTTCTCAAATATAAATCAGCCTTATCTTTGGGAATTTCTTTTCTATCCTTTTCTATCCTAGAGAGCTACAGCTTTCCAAATCAATAAAAGGCTTTACAATCTGATGACACAAACATTCCCCTTCTGGCTATTCAAGAACAACTTATGTGCAAAAATATTACAGTTGTGTATTTATTAATTTGATTCTTGATAGCAATTTTTAATTTTACTGTCAGCTTAACATCGCAATTTAGTATGAAGAAAAGTTTGTTGATAAGCACTTTTGATGAAAAAAAATTGTTAACGAAAAATTAAACAATAAGACAATGAAATCACCTTTTTATGATAAAAAGTGTCATAGTTCATCAATTGTCTAATACTTTTCTTATAACAATCATTAATTTATTGAGCAGAAAAATATCTAAATCTAAATCTAAAGTATGTAAATCTAAAGTATCTAATCTAAAGTAAATAAAAATACTAAATTATTGAACTTAGAAATATAGTCTGTGCACGATTATGAATGATGAATTCTGGGCTTCGACCACCGTGCGTCCTGAAAAAATCTCAAAACTTTAAAAACATTAACTTTTAGTTTTTGTCAAGAGATACAAAATTTAAAAAAATATTTTTAATTCATTGTACTTGAATTTAAGCAAATATAGTTAAAGTAATCGTAATGGTAAAATATTGCTGTGCAAAATGAAGAAAAAGGTAGCTTTTTAGGAATGGAAAGTATGTATTTGAGACTGATTAAAAATATGTATCTTTTTCTATTTTGAATTATTTATATTCAAAACGTTTTCACTAAAAGTCGTCCAAGTAATATTGTTTCCGTTTTGAGATTTTTTCTATTTTCGGGATTAAGATGGAAAAAATAATGTTTGTATAAGACTTCCTGGCCTTTTCCATGATGCTACAACTTCATCGAGATGTCTAGAATTACCTGAAAAAACTTCGCAGTTGGTTAACATATGTATGACAAACACGAATGCTGATATGGCTTTAAGGATATGAACCAGTGATAGTTTCATATCTCCGAGAGCCCCGATCACAAGGACAATTACATTAAAGTATATCAGTGACCTTAAGCTCGGAATGATTAATTTCAGCACAGAGATATCCAGGAGATTTTCGTAGTTGCAGCAGATAAAGACTAAGTGCGATGCAACAAAGCAGAAAGCTCATGGTATCGCCCTAAAAGACGCCCCTTTGAAAGCCAATGTTATTTGTTGTTTCACGATAATTTTCAGATAAGACCGTAAATCTAGTTTGCCAAAGAGGCATCAATCTCTCATTGGACCTCACTATGTGTAAATGAATCTTCAAACTTTCCAACACATAGATGATAATTCTATTGAGTCGAAAGAATTCTGGTAGTTAATCCAGGCTGTGCATAAGATATGGTGAGGGGCTGATGCTTTCTTGCAGACACGCATGTCAATTAGCAGGTTCTCGGCAGCCTGCTGCAGCTTCTTCAAGTTACGTTGTTCGTACATTTCTCTCCCTGGAGATACAATTCGTCGAAAAATCCTGTTCCTTAGGAGAGCGAGAAAGGTTTTACACATGTGATCAAAAAAGTTTTTGAAATTTAATTATCTGCATTTAACAAGTTGCCTTATTTCGGTAGAATTATAGTGTATCCTTACACCATCCGCTGCAGAATAGGCTATTCTGGCTTCAAATATGAGGTGAGTATGCGGGACAGATATTTTTGTGTAGAATTAAACTCCTTAGACTTGATGTTCTTGATACAACTTGGTGCTACAGCGGAAAAGTTCTTCATACCCTTAAATATTTTTTCACGTCTTCGGCAGTAATCGATGGACAGTTCTCCTCAGATGTTATAAGGTAGCTGCAAAACTCCTTGAAGTAGAGAATATTATCAGTATCTTCTTTCAACAACAGTTATTTAGCGATCTTGTATACCTTTTTCCAAAAAGTCTCTATGTCGTTTGGTTTGTGTGCATTTTTGACACATAAAGAGTGATCAGTGAAAAGACGTAATAGTTCTGTGAGAAATTATTAATGCTTTCTGATCCGTCTATCCCTCTTCTCTATTCTCCTCCTTGCGTCAGGTAAAACCCATATTTTATCCAAAATATGATCCTTGGTTATCAGCAGCTTTGACTTGTTCAGTGTGTGATTGAAGATCCTCAGTTCTTGAGTGAACTTTCGAAACCTTTTCATGAAAGATTTACTAGATGGTATGTAGTCGAGCACACACTGAATGCAAAACGCATTCCGTCTTACCCATCCAATCTTCTTGATCAGTTATTGTAAGCATTTTTTGGTTTTCTAATGCATCGTCGGTTTTTGCCTTCTATTTGACTCAGCCAACAATCTCATATCACCATAAACTGCACAACTAGTGGTAAAAAGGTCTGACTCTTCTGAAGTATCCTCACGAAGGGAGATATCCATTTCAGCCATATTTTGTGGCTTAGAAGAAACCTGCTTTTCAACGCTTTTCCTTGCCCTGAAATCTCTATTATCTTTCTGCGATTGGTCTCAATGTCGCTTCCTCATATTCATCTGCAGTTTTTTCAAGCAGCAGTTGGGGAAGCACACCGCGTACAGATCCATTTTTCAAGAGATAGGCACGTTGATTTCGCAATGACTGATGTAAAACGTGCTGAAGATCTAGGTCTTTCTGGCACGACAGAGTGTGCATACGCACCGTAAGGTCTCCTCTAACAGGGATAATGTTTGAATCGTATCAGTCTAGCAAGTCATCCTTGAGTTGATTCGTCCACCCAATGTGGACGGTTCGTCGTCGTGTTTCATTCTAAATGATTTTCAGCACCCCGAACTATAGAGCGATCGGCACTGTTTGCCGACCCATTGTCGGGTGCTCTAACGGGTTCGATCGGTTTGAACCGCATTTACAACTTTTCGGTGGTTTGATGGTGTCAGTATTGTTACCACGAGCAGCTAGGGAAAGGGTTCGCCTGTCCTTGCAGAGCCCGTTAAAGAGCACGTTAAAGATTTAAAATAAATCTAAAAAATAAGCTAAATACAAAATAAATACGATAATATATTTAGAAATTTGCAATAATCCACTAAAATACTGTATAATATAGTTTATAGAAATCGAAGATAAAGTCTTCCTTTCTATCTAAATAGTTATGACACATTTAATGTAGAGGCAAAAACTATTTTTCTATAATGTAAAAAATTATAAGACTTGGAGACAAAGAGACAAATATTAATATATACAGAAAGTGAATATAAGGTATATTTCTTGAATTTTTCGCAAAAATCTTTAAGGTTCTTTATAATCTTTAATGGCGCTATACATTTGTACTTTGAAAAACATTATATTCTAAAGTTGTCTAGACATGTCGAATATAATGTAGAACATTCCAGAACATTGAGACAAATAGGGAGATATATTAGTAGATAAAGAGGGTGAATGATTTGTGAATATAAATGCGAAAAAAGATTAGAATCGTGCTGGGCTACAGGTTTGGACCTGCAGCCGGGAGTTTTATGGTCCAGCCTGCATCTGGAAGTTCTAAGCCTCTGATAATAAGCTACTTTGAGTTTAAGCTACTTTGAGTTCAAGCTACTGTTGGGCTGAAATTTTTAGTCTTCACTCATTTTTATAATTTCTTCAAAACTATTAACTATAAAATAATTAATTTTTTTATAAATATGTTCTTAATATCCTCAAAAATGCTTCTTGGAATTTTTTAAGGTAAACAATCATATCGTCTTGCTACGGGTCTATAAAT
This sequence comes from Acraspis erinacei, assembly GCA_035041075.1. Classification (NCBI taxonomy): domain Eukaryota; kingdom Metazoa; phylum Arthropoda; class Insecta; order Hymenoptera; family Cynipidae; genus Acraspis; species Acraspis erinacei. Next base: position 46,125,046 of record JAWWLR010000002.1, read on the forward strand.
TTAGAATGAAAGAACAAGTTTATAGAATGTTAATAAATTGATTTATAATTTCTTGAACTAAATCGAAGAAGTAACAAAAAATATACGTTTTACGTGTTCAACTCCAACAGATAACAAATTTCCAAACAATGTAAAAAAATTTTGTATAAAAAAAATGAATTTATTTGTTTCTACACGACTTATTAATAGATTATCTTGAAACCTTTGACAACAAAAATTATGTATTGTAAAATGTCGATCGATTTGAAAAGAAGAAAATTATTTTATGCATGATTACTGCACTTAATTTACGATTATTATTACACAATTTTAGGAACAAAGACTTAATCATATGATCGCATCGTTTATGTACAACAAAACTATATTTTTTCTCAGATTCTTATTATGACTTTATAACGTTGTGAATTATTCTGATGCTTGACTACAACTGAAAAAATTAAATCGGAGCTCACATTTTATAAGTTCACATTTCCTAGCCTTATATCTATTAATATATCTCCCTCTTGGTCTTAAAGTTCTAGAAGGTAAAACATTCTCGAATTCTGTAAGGTAACTTTCATCATCTCTAATAATGAATCTGCCTCTTTATCCTCAAGTTCTAGAAGGTTCTAGACTGCGGTATAATATTTTTCACGAGTTATTTGCGCAATAAATAAATAGAGACAGTATTTTTTCATTCAATCTATTAATTATAAGGAACCAATAAATCAAATTAATAGACAAAACAGGATACCATACAATGTGGAAATGTCGTACATAGCCCTCTATATCAAATTTTAGCTGAACACGTGCATCTTTTGCGCGCATTAAATTAAAGTTTTTCAATAAGGAAGCATTAAATTATCTTTGTTTTACTCATAATAAATAACCTTGAAGCTGTTTACGTGAATTTGGCTCTTACAATTGTGCAATATTATTCTGTGACGTTATCAGGACCCTCCGAGAAGTTTCTACAAAATTAGCATAATAATTTTGCTTCTTAATAAGATATGTATCGGGAGGTGGTACTCCTACTTGGCGCATCCCCGGGCGGCAGATAGAGGAATGCTCGCTGGAAACAGAGGGTAGGGCTAAAATAAAATAGGCCCCGCGGACCAAACATACATACATGATCGGTGTCGACGGTGACCTACTGGGAGTGCTTCGCAACGTTTACGGGGATGAAGCTGCTGCAAGCTTGCTCTTCCGAGGTGTAAGTTGCGGTCGGCCATCAGGAATCTAGCCCCTTCAGGCCCTGATCAGGAAGTGCGTGGTGACTCCAGAGGTCTGAATCTGCAGTGCTCCGGGCGTGTCCGTTCCGTCCATGCATTCCGGGACCGGTTAAACGAAGGCTGGGTCCCAGGGAACTGGGGTAGGACTTGGGTCCGAGGGTATATCCGTTACCAGTTTTTTCGACCCGCCCCTCCACGCACGAAGCGCTGGATCAAATATTGATGGCGAACTCTGTACTGAAGGTCGAAAAAAAATAACTAAAAAATGTCTATGGACACGGACATGGAATGCAACAAGGTGGCATCCAAGGAGAATAAGGATAAAAGTGTTGTGCTTGAATCCGAGCAAAGTCAAAAACTGAACTTGAGCGATTTGTTGAACGAACTCGCAGAGGTCGTTCATATGATGAATGGGCATGCCAAAGAAAGGAGGAAAAGGACAGCTGAGGGAATCCCTAGCCCTGGGTAATGCTCGGCTCCGAGGCCAACAAACAAGATACAAACTTACTGAAGGAGCTAATGAATGGACGGAGTAAAAGAGGCGGAAGCGAAGGAATCAGCTGCCATCCACCGACGAAACGACTTCAAGACTAGAGGGTACAAAGGCTGCAGAACGACCCTCCAAATCAGCAGGGATGAAAAAGGTGCGTGATCCCGCGGAAACAGTTCTTATTAAGCCTGCATGGGGGAAAAAATACGCGGACGTCCTTAAAACGATTCGCAGTGGCGTAAAGCCTGATGGCATGGGAATAACAGTGAAAGGCGAACGGGAGACGAGAACAGGTGATGTACTGGTCGAGATGGGTGCAAGTGTTGAGGCCAGGGCTAAATTTAGTGAAGTGCTCACAGAAGCTGTAGGACAGGACGGACAGGTACGACAGTTTCTCCCGAGAGCCAGCCTGGACATAAGGGACCAAGTTGATGGGGTACCAGGATGGCTTTCATAGATTGCGGTGTAACCACCGCTAAGAAGCTGGAAGAGTTAGGACACATCCGAATCGGGTGGGTTAGCTGTCGAGTAAGACGCAGTATCATAGTTACGCGTTGCTTTCGTTGCCATGGCTTTGATCATATAGCGATTTCTTGCAAGGAGAAAGACAGACAAAAAAGCTTCTTGGAAGTGTGGTGAGGAGGAGCACATGTCCCCGAACTGCAATGAGGAGCCAAATTGTTATCTATGCGCAGAGCGGATAGGCAGCAATTCAAGCACTGATTATACATCGGGATCCTTTAGGTGCTTGGTGTATAAAGAACACTGCGGGATTAATACTAATGGAGCAATACTATGGTATGGGTTGGGGTGACTGGTACCCTGATAATACTACTACGGCAGCAATTGGGGGTGAAAAATACGTCCATATTCCCAGTGACTGAGATGGAGAAGGGCGATGGCTACGTATCTGTTAGGAGTGGAAACACCACCTACGTAAGCATCTATCTCTCGCCCAACGAGGGAATTGATGAAATCAGCAGGGAACTGGTTGGACTGGTGGACGCAATTCATGAGTTGGACGGACAAGTCATTGTTTCAGGTGACTTCAATGCAAAGTAACTTGAATGTGGCATGACGTGGACGTGCAACCGGGGTCATAGAGTGGTTGAGATGGTGGCTAGGTTAGATCTACGGTCCTCAACACGGGAACGGTCTCAACATTTAGACGCTGTAGCTGCCTGGGAACAATAATTGCCATCACGCTGGCATCTTCGGCTGTATCTGCTGCTATACATGGGTGGCATGTCCTCGAGGAACTTTCAGAGAGCGACCACCAGTACATAAAGTTTTGGGTTGGGTTAAACTCTGATGGAAGAAGTAATCATATTGGCTCTGTCAGGATCCGGGGGTGGAACGTAGCTAAGTTTAGTCGCCCGGCAGTTCTTGAAACGCTGGCCAGTGCTGATGGTCTCACTATGGATTCTGTGCACCCTAAAAATACTGCGAGGAAACAGGCAAAAAATATATTCGAGCAGACTATGTGCTTAATTAAGGAGGAATGTGACAAGTCAATGCCTAGAAAGTCAAGGCACCGTCATTCAGAACTGAATTATTTGCGGAATGACAACATTATTGATCTCCGCAAAGAAACCTTGATGAAGTGCAGGAAGGCCCAGCGTAAGAGGGGCCGCGCTGACGCAGGTGTGGCGCAAGCGAACTATTTTGCGGCCTAGAAGACTCTAACAAGAGCCATTAAAATGAGCAAAAGGCAAGGATGGGTATCGCTGCTAGATGAGGTAGATAAGAATGTCTGAAGACGCTGATACAGAATTGTCACTCGCAGTCTTGGATGTTGGGCTTCAGAACCCCCACAGGATCCCGTAACAATAGAAGCAATCGTGGGTGCACTCTTTCCAGAACATCTGGAGAGAATACGTGGTCCGATACCGGTTGTGGAAGCTGAAATTCAGCTATTTACCATCTATGAACTTTTCAGTGTATGCCCTCCTTGGGCAACAGAACGGCGCCGGGTCCAGATGGGATACCCACATAAATTTTGAAATTAATTGGAAACGAATATCCATGCGTCCTCCTGAACATGTATAATAGATGTCTACTAGCTGGCATCATTGCAAAGAGATGAAAGATGCAGAGGTTGGTGCTGCTAGCTAAGGGTAAGGGTCCGCCCATCACTCCCTCATCCTAGATGTGAAGAACTCCTTCAACTCAGCTAGGTGGGTTGACATCCTGGATGCACTGGAGCATCGTTACAGGGTGCCGGCGTATCTGCGAAGGGTGATGAGTGATTACTTGGACGACAGTAAGCTGTTTTATGATACCACTGATGGATATCAGAGTCGGAAAGTCTCTGTAGGAGTGGCACAGGGGTTGCGCTTGGTCCAGATTTCTGGAACGTGGTAGACAACAGGGTTTTGAAAATTGCGCTGCCTGAATGGGTCAAATTGATTGGTTTTGCGGATGACCTTGCACTTTTCAACAATTGGCTGGAAGAACATGGGCTCTCATTGGCTGCAAAAATGGCGGAAGTTGTTGTTCTCACGAGACAGAGACACTATGTAGATATAGTTGGCTTTGATTTTACAGGTGAAACTGTTATGGCTTCCAAAGCCGTCAGTTATATAGGGGAAACTGTGGTTCAGAAGCTCACGCACTGGCCTCAAATTCAGAAGGCAGCAGATAAGGCTAGCGTAACAGTGGCGACACTCTCTAGGCTCATTCCTAATCTCAATGGTCCTAGAGCCAACGAAAATTTTCCTCCTTTTTAGGGCTTAGAAAAGTGTACCAAAGCGCAACCCAATCGGATCATTCTTTCGAAAGTTATCATGTACACAGACGATGACAACCACATACAGACACCAATGTAAAATCAACCTTATTTAATCAGTGGGCCTGAAAAAATCGAAATTGGACGAAATCCGCGAATATAAATTTTTACAGAAACCTAATACCTTCTCATTGAAATGAGATGGTAACAAAAAAATGTCCCGCGGTGCATCTCTATATTTGAAGGGTAAAAATTAAAAATGTAAAGTTAAACATTATTTAGAACCCAAAAATTTGCTATAACACTAAAGAAGATGACATCAAAACTGAATAATTAATTCTCATTTCGAGATCTTTAAGCAAAAAAATGCCAAATTGTACATTTTCAAATCAACTTATCAGTTCATTTACAATTATAAGTTTTAAAATTCTACAATTTTATCCTTGGCACCAATACAGATTTAAAGAAAGCACTAAAAATGCTTTGACTACTTATACCAGGGTTGTGCAGTGACGCATGGTGCAAGGTATTCGACGTGTATTACTTAAATAAGATAAAATACCGTAACAAGATAAAAAAACCTAAAAGTGCAGAAAACCATATCACACACATTCAGTTGGCGTTCATTCTAAAAATATCATACTATTAGGTATTATTATATCTAATAATAACATAAATGCAGAAAACTGTGTAACATACTTGAGGCATGTTAGATACCTATCCATGACGAAGACTTTCATTTTTAAATGATTCCAGATTAAACTATTAAAGTTTTAAATTCTTTCATTTAAGTATAAATTTTCCATCTAAAATGATTAAATCTTCAAAGTTTTCAATTGTCAAAAATTGTTGTTATTATAACCTTAATTTTAATAACTGACTAAAGCATTTCACATAGAAACAAAGTTTTAATAACAAAAAGTTTCCGTTAAAAATTGCTGCTTTGTATATAAAAATTAGAAACATATTTTTGTTTATAATTATGACATAGTTTAAAGCACTCGCATAAATTAATTTTTTACCAGTTTTGTTATTTAATTAATAATGAAATAAAAGAATTGCTGGTCAGAAAATACTTAAGATAGTGCAGACAACTTGAAATTATTTATCGGCACAGTGGTCACCCTGAATATTATATCACTCTGTATTTATTACATTACATATATCTTACCGTTTTAAGCTTGTCGATCCCCAACCAATAATGGTACCAAGAGTACCTGGTGTTAGATCTCCACTATATAGAATTATTTTTCGATTAGGTGAGTGTTCCAAGTCAATAGCTGGAGAAATTATAAGCAAAACCAAATCATGCGAAAGATCTTCCAGGCTATAGCCTGGGTAGAATATTGTCCTTGTTATATTGTGAGGTATTCCACGATCATTATATGAGGAACCAGATAAAATCCAGTATATAGCAAGGTTCTTAAGGCAGTGAGCTGCAGTTATAACGACAGTAGGCGATAATATACTGGCTCCACAGACATTTTCGCCATTTCTTTGAACACTGACAACAAAACGATATTTTTCGATCGGAGCTGGTCTACTTCGTTTCCGTGTTAAATCAACTATACGCTTCTTACGGATATGAAATTCAGATGTTTGCTCTGCAATGGTTCAAAAAAATTTCTCAGTAGCGCTTTTCATTTTTTTTATCTATATTAAATAGTATAAAAATAACATCACTTTCCCCTTCCTTCACGTCTTCCCCCTCTCCAAAACCAACAAGCCATAGCAACTGTTACCAGCGAGTTGATACTCTTAGATATGATTTTGGTTACATTCTAAAGCTTTCAACGGG
>JAWWLR010000002.1:46195114-46207549 GCA_035041075.1 Acraspis erinacei
CCGTCGCCGAAGACGTTCGCCAGACCGAAGACGTCGTTCCTCCGAACGACGAGACCGTCGTCGTTCGCCAGATCTCAGGGACAGCAGACGACGCTCCTCCGACACTCGGGATAGATCTCATAGGTATGATAGATCTTCTTCCCGCGACAGATCTAGTAGACGCGACCGTTCTAGAGAGCGTAGAGACAAGGATCGCCGCTCGAAGTCCAAGGACCGTAAATCTTCACTAGACCGCTCCAAGGATTTGAAGCGTCCTGAGAAATCCCCCGAGAAACTGAAGGAAGTTGTCAACAAGGATCTCAAGGACAAAGCTAGGGAAAGGAAGATTTCAGTTGACGAGAAGGCGAAGAAACCTGTGGATGTTCCAGTGCGTAAGGATTTGAGAAATGGAAGGTCTAAGTCAAGTAGCTCGCAAAGTAGCGAGAGTAGTTCCTCTAGTGATGAAGAACACCCGGTGCGGTAAGTTTTGCTTTTGCTTCTGTTTTTTCTTTTAAGCTGGAAGAAGAAGATGAAGGATGGATTCTTGCGAAGAAGACTTTAATTGAAGATGTTTTTAATTTGGGAATTCGTTGGGAAGTTTATAAATTGATTTTTTCCACAAGATATTTCAAGTGTAGAGATATTTGTAAGAGGGGGGTTTCGGGTCTACGTGTGAAACTGCATTGTTGTGAAAAAAATTGATATTGAAATATTTTGAAATCTGTACAATTTTTTTTCTTTAATCTTAAAATCTGGTGTGTGCGAGACCTTTAATTAGAAAATTTTTAATTATGATAAGGTCCTATTTAAATATGTTAAATTTCTTAAAATTCGAAAGAAATGAACAATTTCTATCAGACTTACCGAACGGTTTCAAATTTTCTATTTCTCGCCATACATTTTCCGGTTAAGAAAAGATAACTTTAAGAATTGACTCAGAAATATTGTTTTTATTTTCGCAGAAGATCGGTGGATCCAAAACTTTCTCAGGAGAAACGAGACCGAGAACGGTTAGAAGAGGCGAAAAAGAAGGAAAAGGAGAAAGAAAAGGAGAAGGAAAAAGAAAAGGAGAAGGAGCCAGAAAAAGTAAAGGAGAAGGAGAAGGAAAAAGAAAAAATAGTCGAGAAAGAAATTCCGAAACGAGTGGAGAAGGAAGTGAAGAAATGGGAACCCATCTCTCAGAAAAAACCGGAATTGAACGTTTCACCCAAAAAAATCCCGACTGCTAGTCTTCCTATTTCCAGACACAGGGTAATTTTCTATTCCTTTTTATTAATACGCTTTTTATTCCCTTTCGTTATTAGAATTTTATTGGAAACAAATATTTGAGATACTAAATAATTTATTCTAAACTTTTCGGACTTATCTTCTTCAGTTCTCCAAGAGCTTGTCTAGAACGCCTTCGCCTTTCAAGAAGACAGAGGACATCATCGCAGCCAATAAACTCAAGCAACCCGTTTTAAAGTAAGAAAAACTTGTATGATTATGAAAACTGAAGTTTCGATTATTTTATATTTTACCAGACTGAATGAATAAAAATAATTATTTGTCAATGATCTTAGGGAAGACAAAGTAGAATCGCCGAAAACTGTAGAAACTGTGCTTGCGGTCGCTGAAGTATTCCCGTTGAAGAAGGAAGAGAGGCTCGAAAGATCAGAAAAAGTCGATAAGTCTATAAAATCAATTAAGCTCCCGGTGGAAGAAAAGAAATTGCCAAAACCTCTGGAACCTCTTTTACCAAAGAAACTGGTTGAAATTCCGAAGAAAACGAAGAGGGACAAACGTGACGAGTCTTCAGATTCTGACGATAGCGATGATGGTCAGTTGAATTAATTTATTTACAATTGTCCTAGGATTTGAAATATTTAATATTATTCAGATTCGATTGACTGGATGAAATTAATAAATTTTACAGATAGGAAAAGGTTGAAGAAGATAGAGCGATCTAGAAAACCGAGGAAAACATCGACTGAGGATGAAAAATCGGACAAGAGCAAACCGTTGTCGAGCTCAGATACTGAAGAGGAGAAAAAGCCAGCTGATAAATCGAAGAAATCCCGAGACTCTAGTCGAAATGGTAATTATGAATTCTATTCGATATTTTAGTATTTCATTTGTAATTCTCAAGGTTTTAAATTTTTATTTCATTTTTCAAGGATTCAAAACAACCCTTTCAACTTACATGATTTTAATTTTTGAGCTATAATTTTTCATAGTAAAGAGCCATTTAAAAATTTCCCAATTTTTTAAACAATTAACTCCGAATATGTGTACAGTTTTGCGATTTTATTATAAATAATTTTTTCCAGTTTCTAGGGATTCAATTAATATGTTTAATTTAGAAAGATTTGAGATATTATATTATAAGATAGTCTCAAATATATTAGCACCACTGATTAATTAAATAATTAAGTATTACCAAAAACATTATTATTTCTTGAATTTGTCACTTAAAGTTTATGAATTTGAATAATGATACAAGATTTTATTTGCTCTTCGCCTATTTCAAATTCATTTAATATTTAGGTCAAATTTATTTGGATATTATTAAATTCAATTTTCGACAACAAGAAAGATGGTTTTCTAACCAAATAGTTGAATTTTTGTCTAAAAAGATTATTTTTTACCAACAAAAAAACAACGAATTTCGAACACAATACATGAATTCTCAAATAAGTAGTTTAATTTTCAACTAGAAAAGTTCAGTTTTTAACCAAAAATGACATAGTTAAATTTTCAGTTAAAAAAATTAATTTTTCATAAATAAATCAAACCTCAGATAAATGTTCGACTAAAATGATGAATCTTCAACTGAAGTAGATGAATTTTTAACAAAATATTTTCACTTTCAACCAAAAAGTAGATTTTTTCAACTACAATTATGAATATTTAACACAAATACTTGGTATTTCAATCATAAAGTTGATAGTTTTACAAACAAAATTGGAATAATTAAATTTCCAGTTTACGAAATTAATTTTTCATTATAACAGAAAGTTTCACAAGTGATGAATGTTTAACTAAAATGATGAATCTTCAACTAGAATAGATAAAGTTTTAATAAAAAACATTAATTTGGAACAAGAGTTTCATTTAAAACCGGAAAATTGAATTTTCAAATAAGATTAATTTTTAAACAAAAGATTAATTTTCTAACAGAAATCGAAATTTTCAAAACAAAATACATGAATTTTCAAAACAATAGTTGTATTTTTAACTAATATGATAAATATTTGTCCGGAATACTTGAATTTTAACCAAGAAGATTCATTTTCAAACAAGAAGATGAATTTTTAAGTAAAACGAGGCAGAGGAATATTCAAATATAATAATTACATTTACAGTTAAAATAAAAAAATAAAAAATAACATTTCAACAAAATAGTTTAAGTTAAAACTGGAATAGTTGTTAAAGTATAAATAAAAAAAGGAACTTTTATCCAAACATAAAACGTAGTTTCAACAAAATAGCCTAAAAATAGATTAAAATTATGAATCTTCAGCCAAAACATTATCTTTCAACCAATTAATTTAATTTTTATTCCAAAAAAGATTTTAATTTTTACATAAAAAAGTTGAATTTCAACAAAGAAAAATTTTGCAGTCCAAACAATTTGTTAAATTTTTAACGAAAAAGATTCAATCAAGAAGATTAATTTTCTGCCAAAAAAAGAACGAATTTTCAACTAAAAATGATAAATTTTACAACCTAAAATTGAATAGTTAAATTTTCAGTTAAAAAATGAATTTCAAACCCAAAAAATGAATTTTTAACAAAATAGTTAAATACAGTAATATAAAGATACTTTTGCTAATAAACGATCATTTTAATACAATTTCATACTTTAATTTACACAAATTAAGCACCCTATGGAAAAAATTCCTTGACAATTCCAAGTTTTCCTGATTTTCCATGTAGGGTAGACATCCTGAATATTTTAAAATCCTCTATATGTTTGTGAAATCTTTGTTGAACCCCTCGCTTTTTTCTCACCCAAATTTCTTCTTTTATTTTTTTAGAATCGAATGATCGTAGCAAGGAAAGAAAAGAAATAAAGCGTCGCGAGCCAGAAGTCGAGACGAAAAAACGTTCCAAAAAGGAAGAAGAAGATCTAAAGAAGTACAAAAGATCCAGGAAAGATTCTTCCTCGCCAGAAGGGGATCTGAGAAAGAAGACCAGTAGTGAGAAAGATAAGCTCAAATCGAGGAAATCGAAGAGGGACTCGAGCTCTGAAGATGAGCCGAAAAAGTCTCGCAAGAGAAGAGATAGTTCAACGGACGATGAAAAACCAAAAAGCAGGAAATCGCGGAAGGATTCGACAAGCGATGATGAGGGTCGATCGAAATCAAAGAAAGCAAAGAGAGATTCGAGTTCGGATGATGAGGATCCAATCGTCGGAAAAGAAGCCAAGAAGAAGAGGAAAGGAGACGACAGTAGCGACGAAGAAAAAGTGAAGAAGAAGCGCAAGAAGAAACCGAAAACTAGTACTAGTGAATCTGACGTAAGTATCAATATTTTTTATTCGAAATTAATTTTTAAAGTAAAATTTAAATTAATTATTCCGTAATTTATTTAAAAATATGCGTCAAAATTAATCAATTCAAATTCGAAAAAATGTTTAAAAAAGAGATGGCACTTTATTTACAAATAGGGTACCATAATGGCCCATAATGGAACTTTAAAACAGTTTATAATAAGATCAAATATTCTAAGAGACAGGTATTATGAAGAAAAAATGGCGAAAATCATTTTTTTCGCAAATCACTTTTTAGTCAAGTTTAAAAATGAAAAAATCGCTAATTTTAAATTGTCTTAAATTCTTTAGAAATAGTTCAGGGTATTTTTAAAGAATCCGAGAAATTTTCAATAGATTTTAATCATTTGAAGGGATTTTTAAGATTTTAGGGTATTTTTAAACCTTCCAAGGCATTCCAAGAGCTTTTAATTTTGAAATATTTGAGGGAATTTTAAAACATTCCAAGGTATTAATAATTTTCATGAATTTGAAGGGATTTCAAAGTGTTTGATATATTTTAGGATAATGCATTTTCCAGAATTTTGGAAGATGGAACGATTTTACAGAACCTATAAGGTTTTAAAATATTTCACAGGATTACCGAGGATTTCAGTGATTTTAAGGGATTTTAAAGCTCTCAATGTATTTTAATACACTTTCCAGGATTTCAGAAAATATCATTGAATTTCACTGGATTTTATCATATTTTATTGGGTTGTAAAGAATTTATTCACGAGAAGTGAGGTATTTTGTAGAGTTAAATTCTCTGGAATTCTTTTGAATTTTTTTCATTCACTTGAATTCTTCTAAACGTATTCAATTTTACTTAATTCAATGGATTTTTATTTATTTTTAAAAGTTTTGATATAATTGTTCCTGAGGATCAATTGATAATGATCAAATTATTTGAAATATTTTAGGGCTTTTTAAAAGATTCCAAAGCATTTTCAAGAGATTTAAAAAATCCGCAGGGATTTCAAAAGATTTAAGGGGATTCGAAATATTTTAGGTTATTTTAAAAAATGACAAAGAAATTTTTAATTGATTTCAACCATTTAATGGGATTTCAATTTATTTATTTCAATAGTTTGAAGGGATTTCCAAGGGTTTTAGTAAATTTAAAGGATTTGAATATTTTAATGGATTTCAAAGGGTTTTTTAAGGTTTTCAAAGATATGAAGAGATTTTCGAATATTTTTTGCAATTCATCTGGAATTTGCCCTGAATTCTTATTAATTTATCCTAAATTCTTTTAAATTCTGTACTCAATTTTACTCAATTCAATGAATTTCTAAAATTTTTTGTGTAATTCATCTGGAAGGTTTTTTTACACTCACCTTAAATTCGTAGGAATTTCATCAAATTCTTTTGAATGCCCTTTCAATGAATTTTTAAATATTTTTTAATTGTTTTGAATTCACTTGATTTTTGTTGAAATTCGGTTTGATTTCTTACAATGAATTTTATCGAATTCTGCTCGTTTCCCATAAATTCTCTAACATTACTCAAATTTTACTGAAATAAATTTTTTTTTATTTAAAAAATATTCCCAATTAATTTGAATTGTTGTGCTGTCATTAGTCACTTTTGTTTGTAAGAAATTAGTAGGGCTTCAAATATTTGACGATATTTTAAAATAATTTTTTGTAATTCACCCTGAATTCTTTTAAATTCTCTTGAATTTTTGTATTCACTTGAATTCCTCTAAATTCTACTTAATTCAATAGATTTTTAAATTAATTTTTAAAAGTTTGTATTCCATTGTTCCTCAAGTCTTTAAACCTCATCTTGAATTCTTAAACATTTCATCAAATTCTTTTTAATTCCCTTGAATTTTTCTTAGTTCATTTCAAAATTACTGAATTCAATGAAGTTTTTAAATATTTTTAAATTGTTTTCAATTCATGTTAAAAATTTTTCCAAATAAATTCAATTCTATTGGATTTAAATTGAACTGTTTTAAAATCCTATGAATTTATCCTGAATTTGTTACCATTTGAGCGCGAAAAAAGTACCCTATGAGCGTGACAAAAAGTACCCTTTGGTCCCTATATTTTATCCCATAGGGACTGTGCGGTCTGCAATAAGAACATTTTGAGTATAACTATTCAAGATAATACTTTTAATTTTTAATTATTTTAAATTATATATATAATATTATTTTAAATTTTAAATTGATAAAAATTGATACAATTATACAATATGTTAAATTAATATTGTGCAAAAAATTTCCATTCTTGTATATAATTATTTTTCAGTTGGAACTTAAAATTTGATTTGTGGGGTGAATATTGGAGAATTTCAAAAATTTTAAGATTGGAAAGCTTTGAAAATAAAAAGATTGAAAAATACAGCATAAAAATGCATTGACTGTCATTAGAGTGTTTAGAATCTAAAAAAAAAATTTATAAGTTTCCAAATTCAACAATTTAACTAATCGCTAATTAACAGCTTCATGTAAACTTTTACTAATTTAAATCGTTAATTCTTTGAAATTTCATGGTCTAAAGTTCAAATTTGAACAAGATTAAAAGATGTCAAATTAAACAATTTGAAATTTGAGGGCTGCAATAATAAAAACCTTAAGAATAAAATTTTAAACATTTTTATTTTTAAATTCCATTCCCTAAAGTTAAAATTTACACAAGTTTAAAATAATCAAAATTGAACAATTTCAAATTTAAGGGTGACAATGACTAAAAGCGTTAACATTCTTTTTAAATTATTCACATTTGTATTTTCAATAATAAAAATATGTTTATTTTGTCAACAACTAATTTTGAATGTAACAAAATACTTAAAAAAAAAAAAATACCGTAACAGAAATGTCGAATTCCCGAGTAAAAATAATACTATGCCTAAATGTGCATTAACTAGAAAATTCCTGAAATTTAAATTCCCGAAATGATCTAATTCGTAAAATTCTGAAATATCTGAAAATTTTATACCCAATTTTTTAAACCAAGAAATTGCTTTTGATTCCAATATAATGTTGTCATCCTTTGGTCGAAAGGAAAATACAAAACTAATGAACAACTCCAATTCCTCTTTCAGGAAAGCGAAGTGGAAGAAAAAAAGAAGAAAAAGGACAAGAAACACAAGAAGCATAAAAAAAGCAAGAAACACCGAAAGCATAAAAAGAAGAAAGTTGCCTACTCCGAAGAATCAGACGCAAGTGAAGGAAACACCGAAGAAGTGGAAAAAAAGCTCCGCGAAAAAGCTCTCAAGTCTATGAAAAAGGGCCACAGCGCCGAACGAAGTGACTGAAACCGAAAAAATGAGGATTGATGTCCAATTTGAATGTTGAATCTGCGCGCAGTAAACGTGATTTCCTCGATCAATTTGTTCCCCATTCCTGAAAGAGTCCAGAAAATCCTCGGAATTTAAATTTTGAAAATTTTTTCTGATCAGTATCGAATTTCGGTATATGTAAGTTTTAAACTAGTTCCGATAAGTGTGTGTGTGACTTGAAAAATATGATTACTAATCCATTTCTACAAGAATCGTTTTTTTATTAATTGTCGAGGAAAGGTCTTGATTTTGTATTACAGCTGATTGAACAATTGGAGGTAGAATTGACCAGGTGTACAAATTGAATACCTTTGAAAGTGAAAAAGTCGATTTGAGTTGGACGAACTTTACTTGAACGGAATTTGAAGTTCGAGGAAAGATTAGTTTTAAGGATCGTCGAGAGTATTGTAATATCTCATATTTACTGTAATACGTTTCTACGCGTTGTAACGTATAGAATTGCCGTTAACTTCATTATGAGAATATAAATGTGATTAATTCAAATTTGTTCTTTCCTTTTGTGCTTTCGGATTTTAATTTTATTCCATTTCATTTATTGAATTTAATAATATGAAGCATTTGAACAGGGTGGTCGCTGGACCGAGAAATCCGGAAATGACAGTGAATTTATTTTTTGACCGAGAATTTGATAAATTTGTAGATTTTTAAAATAATTTGATGAATTGTTATCTTTTTCAATTGCGCTATCATTCAGTTTACAATGCCTAATCCGACAATCTTTTACATAAGAATTTTCCCTTTTTTATTTATAAGCGTAAATTTGTAATTTAACGAATTTAATGAATTTTTAAGTTGAAAATTTTCGATAAAAAACATATTTATTACATCATAATGTAAATATAAATAAATACTTTTTTAAATATATCTGTACTTTAAGTATTAAAAAGTAAATCGGTTTAAAATTTAAGCATTTCCAGATTTTAAAGTTAAAAATTAAACGGTTTAAATTCGAAAGCCTTAATCATTAAGAAAGTGTAAGCGTCTGATTTAAACTTTATAAACGCTCTTCATCTTCAAAATAACTTTATAATAATATATTCCTAAGTATAGGCTTTTGTCAAATTTAAAATATTGTTTCAGTCTAAAATATTTAATTGTTAACCCATCGAATTTGAAATTTTTTAATTAAGAAAAAGAATAATTATTGAAAATTTAGCAATATTTGAATGTTCATTTAAGATGAGTAGATTGAAACTAAATATTGAAAATTAAACAATTTGAAATTGTATTGCTTGACATAGAAAATCTGGTGGAATCGTTAAAATTTCCAAGAGCTTTTAAACGGAATATTACAATTTTAATTAAATAATAAATTTTAATTTAAAAAATGTTTAATTTGTAAAAAAATTGAGTAATTTTAAGAAATATTTAGAAGTTTTGAAAAGATTCAAAATTACTTTAAAACTTGAAATGATTTCAAATAGTTTAAAAAAATTGTGTGAAATCGACAAAATACAAACAAAATGTCGAGAAAGTAGTCAAAGCCTAATTTTTCAGATTTCAAACCAAAATGTCGAAGTTTTTTAAGAATAGTATAAGGCTTAAACAAAATAAAAACATTATTTTAAGATTCCCAGGTGAATTGAAACCGATTTTTCATTTTGAAAAATTATTTTAAGAGATTATTTAAAAAGGTTTGAAAAGATTGATAAAATTGTCAAAAAGCATCTGGAATATTTGAGGGTAATTTGTCAAAAATTTGCAGGAAAAATTCGATAAATATCTTTTAAAATCTTTTTAACTATTCTCTCAAAATAGTTTTTCTGCATGAAGAATTATTTCCCATTTTCCTAGGAATCTTCAGAAAATGTTTTTATTCTTTTGAAGCCTTTCACAATTCTTAAAATGCTTTAAAAATTGTTTTAATCTGCAAAAATCTACCTTTTCCTTTCATTTAAGGCTGTGGCTAGTTGCATCGAAATTTCGGTACGAATAACCGAATTTTGTCTATACACACACTTCGCTTAATTTATTTGAAATCTTTTAAAGATTTAAATTAATTGTGAATCTTTTAAAAACTTCTAAATATCTCTTAAAATAAAATAATAAGTTTTCAATTATTATTTGTACATCAAAATTTGATTTTTTTTAATTTGCAGGGTTTTCTAAAAATTCTATGAGAAATTCAGTTAATTTAAAAAGATATTTAGTAGTTCCGAAAAAATTTTTAAAGATAATTTTCAATTTAAAAAAAAATAAAACGATTTCTAGACTTACCAAGATTTTGAAATAAAATTTTGAGGCTTTTTCAAGCATGTTTAAATTATTTAAAATGAAAATGACTCAACTTCTAATTTAAGAAGTGTTCAGTTAAAAATATTTTTATTTTGAATGTTTCTAGTTTGATATTCCTTAAAATAATATAATTTTGAAAATTTTAAAGTTCATTGATTGATTTTTTAATTTAGAGCATTGAGAATGATAATGTAGATTAATATATTCTTGGAACTGAATATGACGCTTAGAAGTCCATAATTTATCAAAGTTAAAAATCATAAATTTGGAAATTTATGTGCATTTTATTTAAAATTGTTCAAATAAAGTGTTAGTTCCTTCCATTTTATACCTGGAAATTATTGTGCATTTTAATACAAAATTGTTGAATTAAAAAACTTCAAAATTCAGGAGTTTCACTTTGAGTGCTTTAATTTGCAATTTATTTTTATTACTTCAAATGGAAAAATGTCTAGCTTTAAAATTTTTTCTAAAAAGTTATGCTTATTTGAATTGTGTGCTTTGTTTTTCACATATTCTTCTTTAAACCTCTATAACTTCGAGCTGATTGAGATATTTATTATTTTCTTTTTGAGCCTAATAGCGTTTATCTTCTTCCTCCAAAATCCGCCGGAAAATTGAAAAAGGTTCGTCCTTTATTTTGAAATTCTGTAAAATTTTAAAAACTTGTCAATGAAACCAAAAGTTTTGGAATAATTAAATTTTCATATCGTTTTGACTATCCAGACTTTCAGTTTGAATTTTTGTTACTGAAAGGTTACAAAATTAAACTTTCGGTTCCACTTTTTTAAAATCAGTTGAAAATTGTACAATTTTAAACAGAAATCCTGCATTGCTACAAAAAACAAATTTTGAAATTACCTGACTCCTGAAAATTTGTTTTCCCTGACTGTTAAAGATTATTCTTTCGGGTTAATTTTTCCACCATAGAAATTAAGTTTCAAGCAAGAAAGTTTAATTTTCATAAAAAAAAGATGAATTTTCAATGAATGGTTTTATTTTTAACCAAATAAATAAGTTTTCAACTAAAATGATAAATTTTTAACCAGGAAGAATAATTTTCTATAAAAAGACGAATTTTCAACAAAAAATGAAATATATTTACAGTTAAAAAAATTAATTTTCAAACAAAAAGGTGAATTTTTAACTATAATGATGAATCCTCAAATTGAAAAAGTAATGACAAAGCAAGTAGTTGAATTTTCGACCAAAAAGATTCATTTTCTACCAAAAAAGAAAAATTCTCAACAAAATACATAATTTTTAACTAAAAAAGATCAATTTTCAGCTAATAATGTAACCAAACAAATAAAGGTTTTTAAATTAAAATGATGAATCATCAGCCAAAAAAATTAATGTTTAAAGATAGTTGAATTTTCAACAAAAAATGTACTAGTTGATATTTCAACCAAAAAGATTTTCAATTTAAACCACAAACAGTTGAATTCAACCAAAGAAGACGAATTTTAAACAAAATCGTTTTAAATCCTCGATTTAAATAAAAATTAGTTTTCAACCATGCAGTTGCATCTTTATCAAAGAAGATCGAGCTTCTACGGCATATGAATTTTCTAAAATACAGCTGAATTTCAAAATCGGAAATTTGAATTTTTCTAATCCCAAAAAAACGCATTTTTTTAACAAAACAGATGCATTTTCATCCAAAAAGTTGGACTTTTTTAAAAAGAAATTTGTTGAATTTTAAACAAAATATTGAAAATCTATGTTCATTCCCTAACATTACTAAACATTTTAAACGGGAAATGTATTAAATGGTTCAAATGAAAAGAAACGAACTTTAATAACAACGTGTTCAAATTTTGATAAGTTTAAATTTTAATTGCTGATGGTTGCGTGCATTATTCGATCATTTAAAATGGAAGGCTCTCAATTACAATTTCAAAATAAGACTGATAATATTATTTATATTTTTATTATTAACTGTTTAATTAAAAACGTTAAAAAATCATAAGAGGATCTATTTGCGGCTTTTTTTAATTATTATTTTCAGATTTGTTAAACATTGAATGCGTACATCAGTTTTTAAGACTTAAATTTGAACTAGCGTTGAGGTTTGATTCTCCTAAATAAAACTTAAACAATTTTTCATATTTCAAGGCTTGAATTTGTAATGTAAGTTTTTACATCATCGTTTCGAGATCTTGCATCGTTTAGGAGAAAAAATCAAAAATTGTATTCAAACAAAAATTTCCCGGCCTCGAAAGATGCCTTCTTTATTTAGCAGAAACTGTAAACCAAGGGGGAAAAAAATGTTTCTGCTAAGGGGTCATCCATAAACTACGTGGTCGCTTTAGGGGGGGAGGGGTATGGTAAAAAGCTATGTTGTGCCACATGGGGGGTGGAGGGGTCTTAGTCTATGCTACGTAGCTTCA
>JAWWLR010000002.1:46210492-46220756 GCA_035041075.1 Acraspis erinacei
AATGAATTAACGCTCCCTAACCGATGTCATCATTCAATTCTTAACACAACTGTGGTTTGCGGTTTTTTAATACAGTCTACTCTACTCAACTCCTGACAAAAATTGCTTGACACTCCATGAATTTGAATAATAATTCAAATTTTTATTTTATCTTCTCATACCTAAAATCCAGTTTGAAAAAAATACACGAATTCGTATCAAATAGATAAATTTTGAAATATATCAATTAACTTTCCATAAAAAGCATGTTTTAACCAAAGTGATGAATTTTCCATTAAACTGATGAATCTTCAACTGGAATAGATACAATTTAAACCGAAAAAAATGATTTTAAATTAAAGAGTTCAATGCTCAACCAAGTAGTTTTATTTGGAACCAAAAAGACGAATTTTCAAATAAAATGATGAATATTTCACTGGAATACTTGAATTTTCAAACAAGAAGATTATTTATCTACCAGAAAGACGATTTTTGAACAAAATACAGTGACGCTCGGATGTAACGCCCCCGGATATAACCCTTCCGAGAATTGACGCCGCGCCGCAGGTAGGAGGCGGTGGTCACTCGGGCATGAACCAAAAAAAATTCATCCCAAGCGGGACTCTTTCGGGTTTGTCCCCCACCACCGCCAGCCCCAAAAGCGACAGTTTTCGAGTTTCACTATACATGCATTTTTTACGAAGAAGTAGAATTTTCAACCCCCCACCACCGCCAGCCCCAAAAGCGACAGTTTCCCAGTTTCACTATACATGCATTTTTTACGAAGAAGTAGAATTTTCAACTGAAAGACAAATTTTCAAAAAAAGAATTGAATTTTGAACTAAAAAAGATCATTTTTTACCAAAAATGGAAGTTAAATTTTCAGTTGAAAAAAATTAGCTTTAAACTAAAATGATGAATCTTTAATAGTTACATTTTCAAACAATTTGATAAATTAATAGAAAGATTAATTTTCTTACTTGACACCCTTCTGCGGAGTGAAGTTTTGTACACACTGCGGTGCTTCGAACACCAGCAAGAAATTGTTATAACAAGTAAATTATTGATTTTTGCAACTTGACCATTTTTTTTATTACTTATTAGGAGCTAAAATTTTAAACTCAAAAAGTAAAATGAACTATCGTAAAAAATTGAAATATCCAAAAAAAGGTATATTTATTCGGAGAAATGAAGGGAGGAATTCCGCGAAAAGATGAGCATTGTATTATTATCAAAATAATCAGTAGTATTTATTGTTTTAAACCAATATCTAGAATATTATGATTACCAAATAAATGAAACATGGTAAAAATTACAAAAAGAAAGTATTAATATTGATTTTGGAAGATTTTCATGTTTCAGTTGTGGGCACAATCATCACAAAGTATAAAGCTGTGCTCATTTCCAACGGGACGGTGAAAGTTTGAGCGAAGTTTTCGGATTTTTCGGTATTAATTTATTTACATTTAATTTCTTTATTTTATTTAATGATAATTTTGTTTAAGTTATTTAAATATTTTATATAAAACATTGCTTTGTGGGATCAAACAAATATAATCTTGTTTAATTATTTTTACTTAAACAAGATTATTAAAATATGAATTAAAGTTCAATTTAACCTGCGTTATTGACCTAGAAAATTTGCATTTTCATTAAAAAATGTTGTTTATAAAAACAAATATAATTTCGCATTTGTACCTTCAACAGATGTCAATCATCTTTGTATCAAAAGCACAATTTTAAAAGTCTGCAATCGTCTCAGCATTCGAAGCATTTCCTGTTGGAACAGGAACTAATTCAGGAGCAACATCAGACTGTCGATCTGTACAACAAAATTACACATATATAAGTCGGTAATCATAATCCTAAAGTTTGGAGCACATTTCGTCCGAGTCAGATAGAAAGATAAAAAATAAAATAAAAAACGATTCTACTCCGCATTGACGTATATTTTCATGCGGTGTAAACGGAAGTGTTTCTAAATGTTTCTCAAGTGTAAACAGAACCTTCTTCCTCGCTTGAATACTGCTCAACCCGCTTTGTTGAACTAATTCCTCTTCATTTTCGTCATCTCTAATTAACTCCTTGCGTACACGTCGAGTCCGCAAATTATACATTTAATTATTTCCCTAAAATGTTTATGAACCGTAAAAAATGTTGGACGGCTTTCGCAGAAAGACGAATGGCCCCAGCATAATGTACCGGCCACGGACCCGTTTTTTAAGGTTTATATACTTGAAATAAAGAAAAGTGGGCTTGGGGTGATTTGCGCCCCAGTGTGACAAGCTGGGATTAAAAAATAATAATTTTCAAACCAAAATTTTGTTATAAAATAGTGCCTTTTTCAAACAAAGTGATGAGTTTACAAATAAAATGATGACCAAGAAGAGTAATTTATACCAAGACGAATTTCAACTAAAAAAAGATAATTTTTTTCAACCAAAAATTGAATAGTTGCATTTTTAAATAAAACATTAATGTTCAACCAAAGAGATGGATTTTAAACTAAAATTATGAAATAGTCAACTGGTATAGTTAATTTTCTGTTAAATAAAAAATGTTTATAAATTAAGCACGCTTCCGTACATAACACGATTTATCCGGTACCGGTAGGCCAGGGGATGTTCAAACAAAAAAATTCCATAGTCCACAAATTCGCAAGCCGCCGCCCATGGAAACAAGCAAATTCGATAATAGCCAAAGAATTTATTAAACTACGTCAAACTTTCCCAATTGGGAGTACAAATTAAATTGGTGTGCACCACTCCCAGGTTTACGAGTTCACCTGTTTGGTCCTCTTTATCAATTTTTGCGGCCACCACGTCCTAAAAAATTAATTTCATCATTTTAAAGAGTTTTGTCATTCTAATTACACGTAATCTTGTGCATATTTTTCAACGTGGAATAAGTCATTCTTTTTCAGTCTTTCAATAAATAAGGCATCCATATGTTGTTCAAACGGTGGAAAATATACAATTGATTGACTAAATATACTCTGTATTTTTTCTTTAATTTTCAAGTGTTGAAAAATACGCACGAAATTGGGAACTGACAAGATATCTCATACATGATTAAAAAGCTCATTTATAAGATAAACGATTTATCAAAGAGTTCCAAGTCTTTAAAGCCTCTTAACCCTTAAAGGCATACTGAGTGACAAATACCCAGCGACTTATTTGCGCTTTAACAAAACGTACAAAATTCAAGAAAATGGAACATATTTTTATAATTTTTATACGCAGTTTAAGATCATTAAAGTAGTTTAATCACGCAAAGTACGGTGTTTCATTCTTCATTGAATTGAAGCGAAAAAGGATTTTTTTAACTACTTTAAATTTCAAAAACTGCTATGAAACCTTTTCTCCCTAAACTAGATATATTAAACATCATTAATTGATTTTCTTGTAAAAAAAACTATCTAATACTGTCGGCACAACACACGTTTGAATACCCTTGGGTGCCTTTAAATTTTAGAGGCGTTTTGATTTAATAATGAATTTTAGATGTAAGATGAGTCAAATGTTTATAAAAAAAACCCAACTTTAAGCGAAATTTAAACTCACCTCGCGAAAAAAGACTCGAGGTCCCAGTTCAACGACAAGATTGTGGTCTCCCAAACACAACCTCGCAGTTCCGGATTTCAAAATTTGTAGCTTTCCAAGCAAACCTTCTTTCAAATTATCCAATAAAGGTTGTTCCCCGGTTTTTACTTTTTCACTCGGAACGCTCGATTCCGCATTTTTGTTTGGCCTTGTTTGGTCTTCTTCGCCTTCAGTTGGCGCTCCAGGCAAAACATCTGGAAACTAAATGTAAATATTTCACTATATCGATACCTGCATGTTAAAAAAAACTTTCTTGGAGCGAACGTCTAAAACGACCACTTTAGGGTTGGTCGTATAAAAGAATCATTCTACTTTTTGAGTTGACCCCTCGTTTTAGTATGCAAACTTACACCGCAAACAACAGATACGTTTTGTAATAAATTAATACTCAACGGTTTGGTATATTATTTAATATATTTTTTAATGAATACAGGAAATCATTCAATTCACCAAATTAATAAATAAATACTAATAATCATAATAATGAAATTTCAATCATTCTCAGAATTCACGGAATTCATAAAATTCAATTAATTAAAATCAAAAAACAGAGTGGCTCTTTTAGACGACCAACGCTGGGGAGTTCCTTTTAGAATTCAGATGATCACTCTTGGAGAGGTTTTTTTAACATTCAGGCATCGATATGTTTAATACTTCGATCAAATAAAATAAAAATAAAGTCAGTCTAGAAAATGCGACGAATTAGGAAATCGGGACCTTTTGACTTACCCGAAATAGTAAGTAGCCATCTGTTTTATTTTCCAGACTTTGAGAGACATTGAGTGCATATTTCTTGTCCAATTCCGTGCCGTTCTGGAATTTACCTTTCTCGTGTGGTTTTTCTGTAAATTATAATTTTTAAGTAATTATTTTTCACCGAGAGGTTGACCGCACGAGTTTTTAGTGTGCGCCCGATTTCGAGATTTTAATGATTACAAAAGGTTTTAAAGATTTCAAAGACTTCAGAAAAATCTTAATGATTTCATAAAGATCTCAAAGATTTTAAAGATTTCACAAATATAATATTTCGAAATTTTTATAAAAATTGTAAACAATTTCACAAACATTACAAAAATGACGAAAGATTTTATAAAGGCTTGTATGCCCGATTTAAAGAATGTTGATGCCCTCGTTTTACCCTTTTTAGTTGATACCAGGATGATGTTTCACGAATAATTTTTAATTGGTGTACCCGATCAATTTTAAAACAATAATTATGCTAATTCAGCTTTAATGGTCAACAAATTCTTAATTCGAAGTATTTCAAATTGAAAATTTTTCGACCAAAATATAAAAAAATGCTGAACAATTTCATTTTGTAATCTTTCAAAATTGTAAAATTTCAGTGATTTTATCTTCATTGCATGCAATTCAAAATCGAAAATCGACTGTCCCGAGGAAAATTGTTTTTATAAATCTCTTTTGTTTAAAAATTTAGTATTAAAATATAATAATTTTTGATTCAATTGTTTGGGTTAAATTTTAAATCTTGGAAAATTGTATATCAAAATAAATAAATTAATAATTAAACGTCAGTGAATTAAAAACTTTTAAAATTAAATAATTCAAACACAAAAAAAAGTCATGAGCACTAACATTTTTTATTTCTGAGTCCCTCATAACCTGCGTAAAGTTAGAAATATTTATTTAAAATTCCAGGAGAATTTCATTTTAAAATCTTTAAAATCCCAAACTGAAAATCCTTGTTTCATTCAGTGTTTTTTAAGTTTGAACCTATCAAAATTGAATAATTATATTTTAAAATGCAATTATGTTAAATGAAACAATTTTGAGATGAAAACGGTTTTAGATTGAAATATTCTTAATTATTTGGTTTCAATTTCATATCTTTTAATGTGCTATAACATCCAAAGTTTTATGATTTCAGATTTAACTTAATTTTAAGGTCTTCATATTAATTTACTTAATTTGGTCCTTAAAATAAATCGGAAAACAAATAAAAAGTAGCAAATAGAAGAGAAAAACCAAAAGTAACAAAGACTTGAATCAAGGAAGATAAAAACAGAAATAAGAGAAAACGGAATAGGTATGAAAAATTCGGAACCTTCTTTAATCATTGGAAGAACAATTGGACAATTTTGATAATCAACGTCATTATCTTCTTCAACAAAATCGTCCCTGAGTAGAATTTTTAATTTCTGCTCCTCTTCTTCTTTGTCGACATGGCGGCCTGCATTTAATTTCGTCCGTTGAAGTGCCTCTTTTGGCGTAGATCTGTCGTTCGAATCTCGATATCCAACGAAGTTTCTGGATCTTGAACCTCCAGCTTCAGACAAACCATCCGAAAATACTCCGGAAGACTGAAAAATAAAAATAAATCAATACAAAAACGAAACTTTAAATAATTTATTTGAAAAGCTTGCGTTTCTATATTTTTAATTTACTACCTGAATTAAATTTGATTTGTGCTTATTTCCTCGATCATGACCTTTTCCTTTGTGCTTATTTTTTGGTCCTTTCGCATTTTTCTGGGCGACTGTGGGTTCACTGCTAAAATAGATTAGTTATATCGTTATCTAGATTTTTAATAAATAAATCAAATCAATAAAATTATACGCTATAAATTGAAATTCTTTAAATCATTGTTGTTGAAAACCTGATTCGCTTTTCATTGCTTGAAGTTGTTTTGCACGTATCTTCAATTTGAAGTTTACAAATTAAACCAAAAAAATTACCTAATAAAATATTATAAACATTATGCATGCTTTATAACAGTGATTTTCGCTGAAAATTAGTATTATACAAAATTTTGTCAGCACAAAATCATAAAGGTTCGAAGAAACCAGACTTTTAAACGAAATTCTTTAGATTTTAAAGACCGATAATTTTCTTTTAATGTTAGGTTACATTAGCGTTTTACACACAAAAATTGGTATTTTAAAGGAATTTGAACAAGATTTAGAATATTTTAACAATTTTTGATTATTTTTTGTTTTACGTCAGAGAATGGTATTTTTAAAAGCAAAATAAATATATTTTCGAGACGATTCACAACTATCAACAATTTTAGGTTATGTAAGCGTTTTATTCAAAAATTGGTGTTTTAAACCAAAAATCATTATATTTTAAACAAAACTTGCAATTCTTAAAAGTTTCAGGTTATATTAACGTTTTCTACAGGAAATAGTTTTTTTTTCAAATAAAAACATTATGTTTGAAAGACTCATAATTTTTTTTACAATTTAGGCTACAATACCGTTTTGCATAAATATAATTATTTTATAATTAAAATAATTATAGTTTGCACAGGAATTAGAATCTTTTAACGTTTTAGGATTGCTTTGGTGTTTTTCTTTGGAATTGGTATTTTTAACAAACAAAAATTAAATTTTAAGGACGATTTACAACTTTAAACAATTTTAAGTTATGATAGCGTTTTACGTCAAAAAATGGTATTTTAAAACAAAAATCATTATCATTATAGCTTAAAGATATTCAATTTTTGAACAGTTTCAGGTTATAATAACGGTTTTCACAGAAAAATGGTTAAAAAAAAAACATTCGATTTTTAGGGTTCAAAATTTTTATCAAGTTACGTTAGCGGCTTACACCAAAAACTGGTATTTAAACAAAATTAGACAAGATCTAGTACCTTTGAACAATTTTCTATTATTTAGTGTTTTTCATCGGTAATTGACATTTTTAACAACAAAATATATATTTTAAAGACCATTCACAATTTTTGTCAATTCTAGGTTATATGAGCGATTTACATAAAAAATTGGTATTTAAAAATTTTTTTACATAAATAAAAATCATTATATTTGAAAAGTTCATGATTTTTAAACAATTTTAGGTTAAGGTAGATTTTTTTACAAAAAAGTAGTATTTTAAATGGAAATTATCATAGTTAGAATAAGATTTAAAATATTTTAACGATTTTAGATTATTTTTCTGGTTTTCATCGGAAATTGGTATTTTTAATTTTAAAAATTAGATTTTAAAGTTTATGTTAGCGTTTTAAGCCAAACATTGGTATTTAAGAACAAAAATCTTTATAGTATGAAGAATTTCATTTTTTCAACAGTTTCAGTTTATATTAACGTTTTTCACAGGAAATAATTTTTTTTAAACAAAAAAACATTAGATTCTAAAAGTTCACAATTTTTAACAATCTTGTGTTGCGTTACCGCTTTACACTAAAAACTGCTATTTCAATACAAAAATAATTTAAGTTTAGACAAGATTTGTAATTTTTGAACATTATAATTTGAATAATATTTAGAATATTTTATCTGTTTTGTATTATGTTAATTCTGAATTTAAGACCTCAATTTCCAGGAGTTTTTCCAAATTTTGTGCTTATTGTTTTGAATTGTTTTAAATAATAGATATGAATTATAGAAACATTGTGTTAATATTAATTTTACATTTTAGTTCAAAAATTGCGCGACCAAAAAAATTCACACACATAGCGTTTGAGTTTTTTTTTTCTAGTAAAAACTTAAAATATAAAATTAATATTCTTAGCTTATACATTAATAGAATTCAACATACTCTTCTTTCTTTTTTCGCTGGGCATTCAAGTTGGGAGTATAAACCTTCTTAGATTTTTCAGTCTTTACGGAATTTGCACCTAAGGTTAAATCTCGTGGAGCAAGAAATGACGACAGTCTCGTTGTTGATGTAGAATTCATTTTTGCTTGGGAATTATTCGCAATTTCGGATAGAGCAGTCGCAATACCTGAAGTACTTGCATGGTTTGCGTTGCTCGTGTTTTGAGACGACATAGTTCTGCAAAAAATGGTTTTGCTCAGCGTTGCACGTTTTTTATTTGAATTTGTTGCATAGTAAATATTTAAATCAGAGACACAAGGTGGACAAAAAATATTTTGATGCTAGTTTATGAAGCTTAACATCTGTTAATTTAAATTAATTAACACTAAACTGACAATTAAAGCACTGAAGTTGCAGCTCTTTTACATTCGAATGTTTACAAACTTTTAATTAAACACAATTTAAAATTCCCGAAAGAAATATCATGCAATCCCAAGCAATCCTTTGAAATAGCATGCAATCTTTTAAAATACTTTGTAATCCCACTGACGAAAAAAAAGATAGGAAATTCAGTATATATCTATAATGATTTTGCTATAATCAATTTCTTATAACTTTTTCGCAATCCTAGAAAAATCACTAGAGAATAATTTAAAGAAAATCAGTATAGAAATAAAGTATATTAAAATAATTAAAGAGATGATGCAAAACATAGAGAAAGTACAAATTTATTTATTTTACAATAATAATTTTAATTTCATTTTTAAAAAATTTTTTAAATTAAATTTTTTTTAATTTAAAATTTTTATTTTTTTAAAATTTATTAATAATTTATTTATTTATATAACGTAAAATTTCGACAAATATACAGAAATTAAAGGAATTCCACAAAAATTTCTATAGATTCCACGCGTTTAGGAATTTCTAATATTTTCAAACATTCAAACATTCAAGATTTTAAGGCTTTTAAGATGTTATGAAATTTTTAAATATTTCTACTAATTTTAAAAGATTTCATCGGAAAGGAATTTCAATGATTTTTTTAGAAGATTTCTAAATATTTCAAGCGATTTCTAGTAAATTTTGATAAATGAAATTTTGTTTTTATGGTATAGATTTTATGCTATTTCAAGGTTTTTCGCAAGATTCAAGGATTTTATTAAATCTCCAAGGATTTCTCGGGATTTAAACAGGTTTTTTTTCAGAGAACTTCAGTGTAAAATTTCAACTGTCTTCAAGGGCTTTCAAATCATTTATACTTACTAATGGATTTTTATAAGTTTTCCAAATATTTCAAGAGATTTTTAGAAAACTTTGGAAAATAAATCAAATTACACTACGAATAGTCTAAAATAAATCGTAAAATAAATATTTTTAACTGATATTTTCAGTTGAATTTAAAATTGCCTGCATTATTAACGATTTATAGTAGGAACTGCGAGATTTGATAAATTTGTGTATTAAATTATGGAAATGAAAACTTATTCAATACAAAAATGTACTCAAAATTATCAGTTAATTTTAAATTGGCCCGTAATTATTTCGCATATGATTATAATTCATTTAACAATGAGTGACGAAATAAGATAAAAAGAATCGTTCAGAATTTAAATTTTTTGGAAAAGAACAATTTATATAAAGAATTTAACTTTAATTTATTATTTACAATACTATATTCTGAATGTACAATATATTAAAAAATTATTGGCTTATAATGATATTGTTATTTCTATTGTCAGGATAAATCTTATTACCTAGAAAATCTTATTCTTAATGTTTTTAATAAATATTTTATACGACAATTTAGATAGATCAGCCAAAAAAGAAGATAAAAACAGTTTTAAAATAAGGAACTTAATATCAGTTGTTTGTAACATAAAACATGGTAAATATGAAATATAAGCAACCATATTACATATCAAAACAAATCATAAAGATGCGGAAAATTTGTATATTTTTATAAAAAGTAAGAAATCTAGTATAAAACGAGAATATATTACTAGAATTCTCACCTGAATTAAATACAATTATTGAAATCCAGATAATTCATCGATCTAAATGTAACTAAAATACTTTTATATCGCACTTTCATGCTTTCATACTATGACATAACCACAAAGCAGGCTGTGGTCACCAGCCACGAAGGAATAATAAGGAGACCCAAC
>JAWWLR010000002.1:46253700-46264902 GCA_035041075.1 Acraspis erinacei
GGTCTAAATTATTTAATTTCTAGCCCTCGCCTAGCTGACTCTCGCTTATTAAATTTACATTGATAAATCAGAAACAGGTTCATTTCTGAATTTTCTCTTTAGCTACAAATGAAATGAACGAAATTTGAAAGTTCCAAAAAAATTTGCTAAAAATACTTCTCTGACTTTTAATGGATTTGCATGTTTCTTGAAATTCGGAACCGAATGATATACACTTTTAGGAGTCACTTTTCTCATGAAAAATTGAGGTGTGAGGAAAGGAGAAACTGGAATCCGCAAGCGCGCCTGACTGATAAACAAGACCCACCACTAGGCAAAATCCAGGAGCTGATGAGCGAATTGAAGAAGCTCAATGAGTTATGCGATATAGGTAAGATGTTGAGACTAATCAAAGAATTAAATCTTAAAATGGCCAAATGCAATGACAATATTATAGGCTAGAAGTTTTTTCTCATGTTATTATAAATGGCAGTAATTAGATCAGGTATCACCAATATAAATATTTCCCATTGGAATGCTAACGGTATCCAGCAACATCGCGCTGAGCTTAGGGAATTTATTAATTATAATAAAATTCATGTTATGCTTATCAATGAAACCAATCTAACTTCTAAAATCAAATTTCTATTTCCTGGATAAAATATTGCTAGGCGCGACAGAAGTAGTGACAGGAAAGGGGGTGGTGTTTTTATATTAATTAAGAATACACTTAAATACACTGAAGTACCTTTAAACACTATAAGACAATTGAGGCTGTAGGGATTAGACTTCAGGATACACCTTAATAGTGGCAACGTATAACCCTATAAAAAGCAAATTGAGTGTTAGTGAGTGACAACTTATTTTCAAATCTGGGAGCAAAGTGTTAATTTTTGATGATCTTAATGCAAAAAATCACTTGCCAGTAATTATTGAAATCCAGGGCATGTCAAATGTTGAAACAGAAATAAGCAAATATAGAAATTACAAGTCACCCGATTGGAAAAATTTCCGAAAGGATGTAAACGAAAATCTTAAATTAACCTCTGCGTTGAAAACATGTGCGGGTGTTAATAGTTTCCTCTATGTCGTTAATAATGCTATGCACAAAGCTATCCCAATTCGTGGAACTAGCGCAAATATTAAAACATTAACTAAAAACATAGTAGAGCTAATAAGAATCAGGAATAAACTTAGAAAAATTTACCAAAGGTCATATTCTGATGAAGTACGAAAACTTAAAAGTAAGCTTGATGCAGTTATTAAAAAGAAAATTAGAGAATATAACAATAGCAATTGGATAATAAACTAGAAGGTTCGCAAATTAAAGATAATTCATTGCGGCGTATGGCTAGCGCTTTTTACAATAAATAAAAACCGAGAATGTAGCACTTACCCTGCATGGGCAAAGTGACTTAATTTTCGGAAACAAAGATAAAGCTAAGGAAATGGCTGTAAATTTTGAAAAAGTACGCCACCTTACCGAAAATGTGGACTCACCAGATATTCAGCGAACTATCAACACTAAATATAGAAAAATTATAAATACGGAAATTGATGCGAGCGACATCAATTTAGTCACTCCTACAAAAATAAAAAAGGCTGACCATAAAATAATGATATTCCAAAGACTCAAAGTCCAAAGATAGCGCTAGTTGCTTATGATATTGCTTCTTGACGGAAAAAGGGAGCGATAGCAAAATTGCAAAAATATGCTCAGGAACAAGAGACCTTCATCCCGGCGAACGACTTATGGTTATACTAACCCGTTACTTAACTGCGAAGATGGATATATATATATAAGATTAGATTAAAAGCTCACTGCTCTTCTGGTAGCGACGACTTTCACGAAAGCGGAAGTTCCAGGCCTGTATCTGTGGGGTTTCTTTACTCTGCCA
This sequence comes from Acraspis erinacei, assembly GCA_035041075.1. NCBI lineage: Eukaryota > Metazoa > Arthropoda > Insecta > Hymenoptera > Cynipidae > Acraspis > Acraspis erinacei. The sequence goes on from JAWWLR010000002.1 coordinate 46,255,578, forward strand.
GTGGCAGGTGCACCCTTGCGAGCGGCTTTGGTGGCTAGCTGTTTCCTCGGTGCCTTTCCACCAGTCGATTTACGAGCAGTTTGCTTGGTACGAGCCATTTTGGAGGAGGTTGCCGTCAATTCGTTTTCTCAAACAATGTCGATAGAAAGAAGAAGAAAAAGGGGTGGGGGTGAGGGGGCCCAACCATGGTCCCCTCTTGTGAGATCCAATGTACTGGAGTGGGCACACACACTCGCGATTAATGATCTCCCCGAAGAATGATCGGACTGAAAGAAGTTGTTGTGCGTTACCCGTTTGGGCATTGTTACACAGCCTGAGAGAAATTTGACATGCCTGGAGTTTAGAGTGACGTTAATAATGTGTGATAAAAAGCCCGAAAGCGGGAAAAAACCACAAAATTCTGTTAATTTATTTTATAGAAGAACAGATGGGAAAAGAAGAAGAGGGGGAAGTAGGGTAGAGGGCATTCAAGGTGTATTCATATATTTTCTGAAGTTTTTCGGCTTGACTTACATCACTTGCGACCTGTTCTTCCCACCGATATAATTTTCGCTTTTAATTTAATCTTTTGAACCGACGTTGAACTGTGTCAAATCTCAATTTGCAGTTTTCCCCGATTTGCAATATTCGACAGATTTCTTTTTATATGCATTATCGATTCCTGAATCCTCGAATGAATTCAAATATAAATTCATTTTGAAATGAAACAAATCATTAACATAATTTTCTTCAATTGAAACTGGATAGTGAATACACTGTTAGAAATATGTTAAAAATTGAACCACTTTTCAATCACTTTTGTGGTTGGAATCTCGTCCATTCACAGAATTGAAATAAAATTCAATCAAATGTAGTTGAGAATTAATGAAGACGTATGCGCACACAGTCATGCGCCATCATGTTTCTCTCTAATTCAGACCCCAACTGAATAATATTATCACAATGAGAAAATTTCATTTATACTATCGGTACTAACTGCTGCATGCTTTTTAGCTAACGATTACAAAAACGTGTATCGAAAAGTTGGTCGAAACGGACGCGAAGTATATTATGGTATAATAATTCCAATATAACTTTTGTTTTTCTTCTTTAAAGCTGCTTATTTTTTTAAAATATTATATGCAATTTATTAATCTCGTGGATCTTACGACACAAACGTACGAAATAACTAATGATTCCTTATCAGAATTCTTTTGGTGCAGTTGGTGAATTTCAAAGCACAGTATTTTCTAAGCAATCTTTATGAGTTTTATTTAATATTTCTACATAATTAAAAATCTTTTATTGAACCTATTAAATTCTCCGAAAAATGATACTTTCTTTGAAATTCATTAACTGTGTCGAATAAATGTTTTTTTGCTTCACTGAAATTTCAATTACATGTAGTTGAATTTTCAACTGCATGGTTGAAATTTCAATTACACGTGTAGCTGATTTTATATTCACAAGGAGTTGGAATTTCAATAACCGTAATTGTATAAAACTTCAACCACATGTGGTTGAAAATTCAACCAGATATTTCTATCAGCGTATAAGAAAATAGCTGTCGGGTATTAGAAGTGGTGGAAATAACGTAAAATGAAATTCGAGACAGTTCATGCCAGGTTCAAACGATTGAATTCAAAGCGACAATTATGTAAATGGGAAGAAGTTGAAAGTGATGGACCTCGACCCAAAAGGCATCCGAAAATATCGGACGATATACATTGAATCAGTTTCGAAAAACTCTCCAATACTCAGTGACTGCTCATGATCATAAAATCGCAATGCATATAAGTATACGCCATATTGGATTCACCATTTTTAATTTCGTAATTTTGACCTCAGATTTTTGATTCAGCGATATCGAGAACCCATTAAAAGCAACTCAACTTTTGAATCATCAAAATCGGCCAGTGACAGTTCCTTAAGGTTTACTTGTGAGTGCGCAAGGCGAGTTAGTGCTTCTACAGCGTTCGTGCATATAATACTTCAGTCCAATTTAGCAAAAAGTCGTAATTTTCACTGAATTTTTTTTGTCTTCCTTAAATATAAATACAGAGCGACTAGATTGTCAATGAGATTGCTAGAGATGGCATAGACGGCGAGGCTAGCACGAAAAACTGCGTCAGATTCGAAAGGATTGCGCCCACTTTTAGGTCGACGTGAATTCCTTCGTGATCGCTCGCTTTGGGCAATATTCGACTAAATTCCGCCTTGGATGTTGAAATAAAATTTCAAAGCAATTTAGGTATAAATAATTTGGGAAATAAGTAAGAAGGGAATTACATTAACCATATGATTACGTGCAATAATTTAAGATACTAATAAAAAAAATATTATTCTAATAATATATTATTCTAATTAATATTGAGTGATTAGCTGAAGGGTGGCAGTGCAGAATTAGATAATCAACAAAATGGGAGGTTTTCAGTAGAGCGAAAAAGCAATACCAATCACAATACAATACCAATACCAATACCAATACAATAAAAATACACAATCGATACCACTATTTGAAGAAAAACAAAAATCTAGTCCCAATTTGAATTGTTACTAAATTGAGGAAAAAATTAGTAAAAACAATCGTCCAGGTTAAAGAAAATGCATGTGGAAGTTGACAATCTTAAAATGGCACCGACCCAAACTTGGAGAAGGCTCAGCTTCTGATACCAATAAAAGATTAAGTTTTTAGTTAAAATGAAAAATAAAAACATACTTCTGAAATAATAAGTATGTGTACATTTAATCTATCCCTTTTACGGGTTTGAGGGCCTGCGCTCCCTGTACATATATTTACAGTTTCATCCTTAGTCTAACTTACTACTACTTATATTCTACTATTTCGCCTTACTTAGTACAAACAAAAAACAAAAGCAATATTAAGTCTAAAAACGAGCAGTCTTCCAGGGTTTTCGTTTCTTCTTACCATAAAAATGCATTTTAAACGAAATTGAAAACAAACTTTTGCTTTTTACTTTCCTTTTTCAGGACTACCCGTTTAGCTCAACCCTACTTTCTTGCTTTCCCTTACTTCTTCCAATTTCTTCATCCACATAACTCCCTGTCCATTACCATCCAAAATCCCACCTCACACACTCATTCACACTCAACTGTCGATCTTCCTCTCCTGTACATCTTTCTAATACATGCGCTCATGACTCCATTTCGTATCCACATACTATATATAAGTTCTCCTCATCATCCATCCAATATCTGCACGCTCTCACTCCTTCTCCCATTCTAAACCGTACCACTCTACTCCATTTTTCTTGCTTTTTTATTTTTTGCAGATATTCTGGTTTCGTGAACCCTTTCACCATCATATACCATCTATTATACCTCGAATCCATAATCTTGGTCCATCTCTCTTCTCCTTGTTCTACTAATAGCTCTAACTTTATGTCCTGCCGGTCTATAACCCCTTCTCGTATATTACAAACCCTTCTCATTTTTCTCCTTTTTTCCTCCCATTTTGAATTTCCCAAATTGCCTCTAACCTCATCGTCCCGAATTTCGCCCAAACATGCTTGTGTTATTCTGCTCCCCTCTCCCCTTTTAGCTTCTCTTCGAACATCCAGGCTCTCTTAATTTTTCTAGTGGCCATTTTTTCCCTCCCTAATTCTTCTCTTAACATGTACCCTGGGCAACTCCAGCTAACCCACATTACCCATCTTAAACAACGCTCATGCATGCTCTCTACTTTCCGATGTTCCTTCCATATCCAGATCTCCACTCCATAACACAACACCCCCCAGACCAACGCATCAAACAACCAGACCCTCATTCTCCAATCGTCCTTGAACCTTCTCTTTCCTATACCCCATACTTGGCCCTTCACTTTACTCGCACACTTAATTCTTTTCCTCACCTGCAGCTTGTTTCTCCCTTCTGCCTAAAAAAAAAAAAAAACCTAGGTAACAGAACTCCTCCATAAATTCCACTTTTTGTCCGTTCATTTTCGAAACGTAATTTATTTTGCTCTTTCTATTTCTGAAGCACATTACCTTTCACTTATCTACGTTCACCATCAAATTCTTTGCTCCAACATACTCTTCGAAGATTCTCATCATTAGGTGTATCCCCTTTTCACAATTTGCTAACAGAAATACATCGTCCGCATATGCTAGAGAATATATTTTGCTATTTCTTTCTAGCTTCTCCTCTAAGTCTGCCAGCAGCATATTCAATAGTAGCGGACTCAACGGGCACCCTTGCCTTAGAAATCTCCCTGTCCCGAAAACCTGCCCTTTTTTCCTATTATCGCCCTAATACTGGTTTCAGTACAAATTTCTTTTATCCTCTCCACCAACTTTTAAGAACAGAAATTAATCTTTCGATTTAGTGATCCCACATCTCTGTGTTATAATGAGAAAGTATTCAAAATTTCTATGATAGTTAGAGTCTTTAATAAAATATTTACTTTCAGATATAATGCTCTATCAGGAGTGGTGCCGATGCAAATATTCCGGATCAATTTCCTGAACAGAGAAAATGAAATCCATGGAAAAATCGAACAGTTTTAGAAATATTTCTATAACTACGACTTAGTGACACGATTGAATGAATAAATCATTAGAGAATTTTAATAGAGAATCAAATTTTAATAAAAAACAAATGTTTTGGAAGGATAAATAACGTGTTCAAAGTGAAATTACGTTGCAATATCCAGGTGTCAAAGAAATATTTGTAATATTTCTCCAACTGTGGACTCTTAAATTTTCCCGGGGGCTATCCCAGGGGGTATTCGGGGAACATAAAGGGCTAACCCTCAAGATATGTCTGCATTCCTGCTGCATTTAAAATACGATGGACACTGCTTTTCATTTTTCTACGTGAAAAACCGACTGAGGAGAATAATTTTTCGTACGAACTGCTTCGAAAACTCTCTGCAGTAAGAACCTTAGTGCACCCGATTCGAAATATAGGCCCTACTTTGCCACTCTTCACGCTAATATTTGTAGGGGCTGAGGTTTTAAAGTAGAGGATATTCCAGTACAATCTTTGCCTCTAAATTAGCGCTCTTCTTGGCACTCTTACATTCTACTTTCCTGTACTAAATAAAATCATTTGACGTTGAAAAAAATTGGTGTTATTTATTGACTGGATGAAGATACAAAAAAATTTTGGCTTTTTCATTCGTCAATAAATGCAATTTTTTTGCAACTTAAAATGAGAATTTCTATTTTTTGTTAAATGAAGATGCAAAGTTGTATGAAATATTTACAAAATTCCATAATGTACTCATTTCCCTCAACTTTTGTCAATCTGTCATCAGAAAATATTCTTTTCCTGCACTTTTAAATTTGTTTTTCTGATTAATTACTAGTCCTTTTTCCTTACATTTTTTGTAAAAAAAATTAATTTAAAAAAAAAGTAATTAATAATAATTTAAAATAATATAAATTAAGAATATCCAATATAGCGTTGATAAGGGAAAGCTAGGATAAGAGGGGAGGAGAGAACGTGGTAGATGAGTGCAGGTGTATAGAGAATAAAGGAAGAGAATATAAAAAGAGGAGAAAGATGGTGTTAGCAGAAAAGAAAGAGAAAAAAGCAGAAGAATTTTTTTTTTAGTCTTTAAAAATAGAACGAAGTTTTATGAGTCAAACTTAGTCATTATTAATTTCAAAAAGATATTGAACTATGATAAAGCAGTAACAGCTTGTTTTAAAAACGAACGAAATGCTATAATAAAGAAAAACATAATAAGAAATAAATATCAAAGTACCTATTATAAAATAGCATAAGTTTCCAGGGTGGTCACCCACCCGGAAGAATCGGGAGAACCGGGAGAAAGTCGGAATAAAAGCTTGCACCAGAAGAAAACCGGGATGAATTCGGGAGAGAAATATTACAACCGGAGATCTGAGGCCTTAAAACTAATTTTCTTTCAAACATTAATTTTAAGATTAATTCTAGGCGGTTTTAAAGTTAACATTTAACCATATTTAATTTCGAATTCAAATAATTATTCAAAATGACAAGATCCTTTCGCTGTTCTATATTCTAAAATTTCATTTCTAAAAGCCTTTATAGTCAGTTTTGAATTTTATAACTTTAGATGTAAATATAAAGCAATTTCTAACTGCAAAATTCAAAATTGTACAATTTCAAAAAAAAAGGAATCATACTTTAGAGCAATCTAGCGTTTTATTATTTATTTTAATTTTCAATGTAACATCTTAAAATTTCCAGATTTTTAGTTAAAGATTTAAACATAGATTTTTCTCCGTGCACTTAATTTCAGAAAGTCAACTAATGTTGAAGTTAATTCTATTATTATGATTAACAACTGGAACTATTTCGTTGAAAATTAATCTCTTCTGGTTGAATTCAACTTTTTTTCTACTAAATTACCTTGTTAAATATTTATATATTTAGTTCGTGATTCATCATTTCAGTTGCCCAATCTTTTTTTTCTTCAGAATTTAATTCCTTTGTTACAAATTATGTTTTCTAGTTGAAAATTAATTCTTTTAATTGAAACTTGAAGTTGTACGTGTTTGGTTCAAAATTTAACTTCTTAAGTTGAAAACTCAGATATTTAGCTCAAAATTGGTGTATTTCATTGAAAATTTGAATTTGAAGGAGAATATTTAAGCTTCTTGGTAACAAATTCCTCTTTTTTATTGAGAATTCATTAAAATATTTAAATTTTTTGTTGCAAATTCATCTACATTGTTAAAAATTCGTCTACTTTGGTAGAAAATTCATCTCATTGGTTGAAAAATGATATTTTTGGTTGAACACTAGTCTTTTCTTATTTAGAATGAATTTTGTAAACTAAAAATGTAACTGTTCCATTGTTTGTCGAAAACTTATCTTTTTAATTAGAAATTTATTCTTCTTCGTTGTACATTGACTTGGATTTATTAAAGATTGAGTTTTTTTACTGAAAATATAATTATTCTATTTTTAGTTGAAACTTCATCTTTCTGGTCAAAACATTTTTTTCATAGAAGTGTAATCTTTTTCATGAAAATATGTTCTGTTTTATAGAAAATTTAACTATTCCATTTTCGCTAAGAATTCATTTCTTGGATTGAAAACAAAATATTTGGTTAAAAGTTCGTTTTTTTACAGAAAATTCATCTTTTGGGTTGAAACTTCCACAATTTGGTCAAAAATTCATATTTTTGATCGACAATTCATCACTGTGATTAAAAATTAATTCGTCTGGCTGAAAATTCGTTTCTTCTACTTAGTTAGTTAGTTAGTTTATATGACGGGCGAGGAGCCCTTGAAAAGGAGCCCCCCTGGCGCTCAAGCTATAAAGCCTATTGTGCCACACCCTTAAATATCGCTGTCAGTAGTTAACCCCAGACCTCTTGATGAAGCCTAGTATGTCAACCACCGAAAGCATTGAAACTTCCTCAGGTTCTTCGAAATAGGACCCATGGATCTGATGCCTAAGCCTAGCTAACACCGGGCACTGGCATAATACATGCAAAGATGTTTCATCATCTCTGCCGCATCTCTTGCACTCTGTCGAGAGGTTATACCCCATGTTGTGAATATGATAGTTCAAGTGGTTATGCCCAGAGAGCATCTGAACCACTGTCCTTACGTCTTTCTGTGGCAAACCCAGGATTTCCCTGGCGCTGTCCACGTATAGCCCAGAATGGATTTCGCCTGTCGGTAACCCTGGGTCCGCTCCCAGTATTCTCGATGCTTTGTGCGCGTCCAGCTTTTGATAGCAAGACCAATGCAGCAAGACGCTAGTTCCAATACTGGTTCTGGTCCTATTTATTCACTTGCCGCACAGCATCTTGCCAGCTGGTCCGCCTTCTCGTTGCCCTTGATCCCTGTGTTTCCAAGGACCCATATCAGAGCCACTTAATTTTTTTCTGCAAGTTGGTTCAATGCCTTTTGCATTCCAAAACCAGTTCTGATGTTATATCTCGGTTTTCTAATGCAGTTAGTGTCGCTTAGCTGTCCGAACAGATCGTAATCTGTCTTCCAGCAGCGTTCTCTTCTAATAGTGTTTCAGCATCCTTTCAGTTACCATTTCCTTTCCACGCATCCCTACTTGGAATGCAGACGCAGAAAGCCCTAGCAAAATTGAAGCGCTTTGTTATTTTGTCTTGCCTCATCTCAAGATTAGGCAGGGAGCTGATTTCACTCGGCAGCCTAGTGTGTCTAGTCCCCCGTGTCCATCTATTTAGTCTCATCAGGCGTCACATCGCGTGTGCCGTTGTTGCAATTATCGCGAGGTGTAGGGGTTCTTCGCATGGCATGAAGCCTATCGCCACTGAGGGCGTAGTCCTCATTGCTCCCGTCAAACCCCTAAACTCTAGCGTTTGTAGTCATCGCAGCCTCTCCTGCATCGTTTTAAGCTCTGCGCGTGGCCACCAGACCGCGGCCGCATGAAGAAGCCTTGTGTTAAGGATAGCGGAGTAGAGTAATGCAAGCATTTTAGGCCCACCTCCCCACGTCAATCCAAAAGCTCTCCTACACATCCAGAAAGTCATGACGAATTTCCTGCGTTGGGTCTCCAGGTGCTTTGCCCAGTTCAGTTTGCTATCCAGGACCACTCCCAGTTATTTAACCGACTCTGAAAACGTCAGCTTGGTACACCACACCTCAAAGACTCTCGACAGATGACCTCTGGGGGAGTATTACTAGAGACACCCTCTATATCCAAGAACGCACCCACAGAATACCCCTTTTGCTCCAACTGCTGCTCCAATTTTGCTACAACAGGATGGAGAGCTGTTTCTACCGAGCAGCCTGCCTGAAAATAATGCTGCACTCTGTGCATCGGTGAGGTCAAAACTACCTCATTCCTGATGTATCTCTCGAACAGCCTCTCCAAAGTCTTTACTCTCTAATTTTTTCGTGTAGTCCGATGACTTTGGGCGTGAAATTCTCAGAGAAAAAAATCTTACAAAAAAATGTTCATTGCATGTGAATGTGTCTTTATTTTTGCATCTATTGCATGCTGAACGGTTATTGTGCAAAAATCTGGTCAGGAACTGTCCTCACTTATTTGCCGAAAAGCACAGAAACAATGCGCTTGGAGTACATGGGTCAACTTTGAGAAGCTCCTGTATTGTCAAATTTGCCTAGAAAATTCCGATTTTTTTTATTTATTCTTCAAACCCTTAACAACTTACATCTTTTTTCAAAAATTTAATATTTTCCTAAACGTGACTATAAAGTAGTTGACAAGAAAAAAATTATCTACAATACTACTGCACCTACGACAATGAACCAAATGTGAAAAAATATATTAATTTTCTGTTAATTCAACCATATAAAAACGTTCCATTAATAATTAAGCACTAGAGATGTTTTCTTCATCGAAGTGCAGTGGTGCATTCAAAGAAGTGGGCGGGCTTTT
>JAWWLR010000002.1:46607261-46618820 GCA_035041075.1 Acraspis erinacei
CACCATAAAAGATTACTTTTTAATAGAATACTGGAATTTTAAACATTATAATTAAATTTTCAACAAAAAACTGAATTTTGAGCAAAAAAGTTAATTTTCACCAAAATAGTTAAAAACACAATTAAAGACATAAGACTTTATAAAAAAAAATTCAAGAATGAATTTAACTCTCACCCACGCAATTACATTTTTAATTAAAAATGTTTAATTTTCAATAAAATAGTTCAATCTTCAACCACCGAGATGACTTTTCTACTAAAGATTTCAATCTTTAACAATAAAATAATTTCTCAAAACAGTAGTTTATCCAAAATTGCCAAACAAAGTTGTTGAATCCTCAAGCAAGGGCGACTTATTCATTCAATCGAATGCATTTCAATCCAGAAATATTACATTTTTCTAAAACAGATGAACTTTTAAATAAGAATGCTCGGCAAAAAAGTCCTTCAAACAACAGTTTTAAACAAAATAGAGAAATTCTTAGGGAAAGAAGTTTAATTGATAATCAAACAGTTGTAGTTTTTAACAATAAATATAAAATTTCTAGTAAAATAGATGAATTTTTTAATTAGAAAGACAAATTTAAATCTAAAAAAATTAATTTTCTATCCAAAATAGATTTAAATTTAACAAGATTGTTGAAATATAAACCAGAAAATTATATTTTTATCCGAGAAATATACAATTTCTACTAAAATAGATAAATTTTCAAAAGAAAAAAAACCTCATAAAAATATTTGATTCGTCATTCAAAAAAGATTTCAGTTGACATTTCAAAAAGGAAATATGAATTTGAACCAGAAATTAAATTTTCTACAATTCTACATCAAAAATGAAATAACTATATTTTTATTAAAAAAATTTTTTTAACAAAAAGAAATGAACTTTCAACAAAACTGATAACATTTCTAACCAAATAAATTATCTTTTAACTAAAATAACCGTAAGGAAACAGTGGAATTTTCAACCCAAAAGATGAATTTTCTACCAAAAAAACGAAAAGAATGAAATTTAATTTTGGTTTAGAAAAAAATGTTTTCAACCAAATAAAATAATTTCCATCAGAGAGGATTTAAGGCCTTTTAGAAAAACATTGAAGAAAATCAAGTGGCTAGATTTTTCTTCAATAAAATTAATTTTCAATAAAAATAACCGAATTTTCTATCCAAAAAATAATATTTCAACCAAAAAGATTAATATTTTACCAAAATAGAAGGATTTTATCAACACCCGAGAATTTTTAAGTAATTATATATATTTTTAATGGAACTTATTCCTCATATTTTTATTTTCAACCAAAAAGGTTAATTTTCTACCCTAAAGAAATTAGTTTTTAAACTAGATGAATTTTTAACTAAAAAAATGAATTTTCAACAAAAAATAGAAAAAGGGAAATTTTCAGTTGGAGGAATAGTTTTTCAAACAAGTGAAATTAAAATTTCAAAGAAATAGTTAAATTTGTAACCACGCAAATTAATTTTCTCTCAAGAAAATTAAATGTCTATAAACAAAATTTCCAATAAAAGATTTACTTACATTTTAAGAACTGAGTTTCCAAATAAATAAAATCAATTTTCATCAAAAGACTTAAACTTTCAACCTAGCAAATAAATTTTGTACCAAAAAGATTTGTTTATTTTTTAAATTTGAAGAGTAAATGTAAAACAACAAGTTTAGTTAAATTTTTCGTTAAAAAATTTATTATCAATAAAAAAAATATTTTCAACCTAAGCAATAAATTTTCAACCATAAAGATACATTTTCTACCAGAAAGGAAAAATTGATCAAAATACATTAATTTTCAACTTAATATTTTAATACTTAGTGAAATTTTAAATCTCTAAAAGTTGATTTTTTAACGAAACAAGTGAATTAATCACTATGAAAGACTAAGTTTCAACATAATACAGAACTTTTGCGATAAATAGTAACATTTTCAGCTGAAGAAGATATACGTTTTAAAAAAACGATATAATTAAATTTTCAGTATCAAAGTTATTTTTAAATGAAATACACATTTTTAAGCCAAAGCAAACGAACAATTAAATTTTCAAAGGAAGATTGAAAGAATTTCAATCTATCATTATGTCATTGCACAGTAGCATTCAATTATCAGTGAGGATGTGAAAAACACTCGGAAAATGAAACTCCTTTTCGCCAAATCTCAAATGATCTCCTTACAGCACACATCCGACAAACGAGCAGAAGTAATTGATATGAGAAGAAGGGTCTTCGTACCATAAAATAACTCCATGGCTTTCCTTTTCGCTACTGCCCCGCCCTCAGAAAATCATCTTTTCGATGAAAATAAATTCAGTGCATTACTTATGAACATGGGGGTTCTATAATTTTGTTCGAAACTCAAAACCATCAGGGTTCTGGCAGCGACAACATTTTAAAAGGACATACAGCATCAAGAGAGAGTACTAGTAAAAAACCATCTACTTGCCTCATATCGAATCGAGGAAGTTTTCATTAAAAAGCTTATTTCAGCTAAATTAACAAGAAAAATCGAGGAGGGCATGGGACATTACAGGATTCTCGAGATATTCCTAGATCATCAAGCACTTATAGAGGAAGAAATTCAAAAAATTGTCTGACTCGCAGGATCACAGACCATATGGAGAGGGACAATTGAGAAACTTCACCAAAAGATCCATCAGTCTTGGGCATCCGGACTCGATCATCAGTGTTCTAAAAGGAATTCCATTCCTTTTACAAAGAGACCACAGACAATTTCATTTTCAGCCAGTCTTTGCCCACGATTAGAAACTATATGATCAACCTAATGGTCCGTCCGGATTCCTATCGAACAGTTTTTTAGTCCCAAAATCAGATGATTTGCTGAGACTGGTTTTCAATCTCAAGCGTTTAAACGAGTATCTGATACCAGAAAAATTTTGATTGAGAATCCTCTGGTAAGTTTTAGGGGATGATCGTCACCAGGGAATTGTGACCCAAACGGTGTCCTGGGATAACGGACAACCTCCCAGTGAAAAAGTACCTTATCCTCACAAGCGGGGCTCTGCGGTGATGGAACTTGTTTTCCCCTAGCTTCTCGTGGAAATGAGAATGAATTCCGAATTAAACAGTAAAAATAAAGAAAATAAAACACATGAGCAAGTTACTTTAATGACACCTGCCATGACTACCCCATCTTCTCCTGAGAAGATGGAAATCAGCGAAGGTGATAAACCACCTTCGAGTCAAAAGAGGGTTGATGCGGTTTCTAGTACCTCAGGTGATACGGCTGGGGGTGAAGCTTTAATTAGCCACATCTCAGAAGCTAAAGCCACTGAGAACGATGGAACTTCAGGGGGCCCCAAGAAAAGGAAGTATAGTACTGCCGCCAGAAGGAAGTACCATCGCCAGCAACTTAAATTGCATCGCGAGACAGCTCTTAATCCCGAGATCCCAAAACGGTCTCGGTATGATGGCAGGATTCCAAAGGAGGACATAGCGAGTAAGAGGTGTAAGGTCGGAGACCCAGGAGGTCCCTACAGTCTCACCCTTCAAAGCCACCTGAAAATGGCCGTTGTTCTGGAGAGTTTCCCGCAAGGCAAGTTTAGCATTAAGCAAACATCGGTCATAGAGAAAGGCCTCGTGAAAATGATCGCCGTTATAAAACCTGGCGACATTAACCCGAAGGTTTGAGGATTGCCGGTATAATAGCGGTGACCTGACTGTCGTCTGCGCGGATGAGTTGGCTAGTACATGGCTCATCGGCGCGATTGGCGGTCCGAGGCCTTGGGAGGGAGATGCAATCAAGGTAATTGATTGCGAGAACCTTCCCAAGCCTGTCAAGCTCATTTATTAGATACAATGTGATTCCGAAGAACCTACATTCATCCTCAGGAGGATGAATGTCCAAAACCCCACGTTAAGGGTGGAGGAATGGACTATAATCGACGCGAAGAGAGAAATTAACTCAGTTGATCTTGAGTGTGGACCCTTCAGTCGTCGAGCACCTAGAAAATGTCGATTGTAGACCTTATCTAGGGACGAGAAGGTTCCTAAGCAGACGTGTTAAAGTGGAACATGCGGCCTTTGAACTAATACAAGAGCCTTAGTGTTACAAGGCAGATGTAAGAGGGATAAGATAAGATGTAAGATATGATCTGCTCAGCATATCTACCATTTGACTCTTTATTGCCACCACCATCAGAGGAACTACGACGCTTGGTGGACTACGGTAGCTAGAAAGTATGGACGCTGGTTATTGGATGTCATACAAACGCGCATCATACGATATGGAACAGTAAGAACATCAACAGTGGGGGTGAGTACCTTTTATATTACTTTTTAACTAACGATTTGACTATATTAAATCGCGGAAATACACCAACCTTTGTGAAAACTATGTTTCAGGAGGTCATTGACATAACATTTTCTTTATATCCATTAGGGTCTCATTCGGTGATTGGCATGTATTGCCTGAGATATCCCTGTCAGATCATAGGCATATATATTTTTTGCTGAAAACTGACATATCTGGTACAATCGGGTATAGGAAACCAAGATCCACCGACTGGGTTAGGTACATGGAAGATCTCGGTGAGGCTTGGGTAAGGATACCCGGAAGAATTAGATCAACTGATCAGTTGGAGTTTGCTGTGGATGAATTAGATAATTCAATTAATAAATCATATGAGCATAACTGTCCTCTTCGAATTAGGAAACCAAACAAGGATGCCCCTTGGTGGAATAATAAACTTCAGGCTCTGAAAAGAGAAATCATCTAAAAGATTGTCATAGAGAGGTCATTTTCAGAGCACTCAAAATGTATCTGCTACGACTAGACTACATGTAATCCTAAAGAAACCCCCAGCACGTCAATTGAAGGCATTAACACTGCCAACAGGAGGCATGACATAATCGGCTTGCGAAATCCTGGAACACCTCATGAAGGTGCACTTTCCCGATTCCGGACCTGGGTATCGGTTGGAGGAAGAGGCCGATAGGCTAAATTCCACAGACGTCCAGATCAGAGGGCCAATGGGAATGATTGGAGAATTGTTAGCTGGATAGTCACACATTCAAAAATACGATGGGTTGTTAGTCGATTTGAGCCATACAAGGCCGCTGGAGAAGATGATATTTTTCCGGCCTTGATCCAAGAAGGACTGGATGTACTAATAAGATCGCTCTGTAACATCTTTAGGGCGTGCATAACTATGGGATATACCCCTACGGCATGGAGGGAAGTCCGAGCGATTTTTATACCAAAACCGGGGAGGGACTCATACTATGAGGCGAGGCTAAGTCATTCAGACCGATTAGCCTACCTTCCTTTATGTAGAAAACATTAGAAGCTTAGTAGATTTTCATTATTTTTTATCATTTTTTTCATTATTTTTTTATCTGACAGACCTCTTCATAGTAATCAATTTGCCTCGCAGAAATTTTAATCCACTATTGACGCACTTGATGCATTTACCTCCCACGTACATAAAGCGGGGCGAAGAAGGGATGTAGCGATACCAGCGTTTTTAGATATAGAGAGAGCATTCAGTAACACCCCAGCGAATTCTATATTCAATTCTGCGGAAAAACATGGTATAGGTTTCACAGTCAATGTGTGGCTGCGTTCTATGATAAGCGGCAAGATTTTCCAATCTTCGCTCCACCGGAGTAGCGTGAAAGCGAAGATTAAAAGGCGGTTTCCACAGGGAGGAGTATTGTCATCTACCCTATGGGCACTTATCATCGACGATTTAATGGAAAGGTTAAATAGGTTAGGCTTCTACACACAGGAAAATGTAGATGACCTTGTTATCTTGATCACAGGAAGAAATGAAGGGACTGTAGTCGAGCTGACTCAAAATGCTCTCAACATTGTTAAGCGTTGGTGCAACGACCAGGGCTTATCTTTTAATCCAGATAAAACTGAAATTGTGGTTTTTACGAGACGCAGGGAACTGCCTGATCTCGCCATTCAAAGTGGTATTTCCAAAAAGGGAAGATTGGCATTATGAGCAAATGAGAAAAATCGTATTCACTACGGGAGGACTCGTTAGGTATACAGACTGCTCAAAAGGTCCCTTAGGAGCCGGAGCTGGAATATATTGCATGAAACCTCGTGTTAAGAAGACAATCGCACTGGGAAATCCGCTACATTATTCCAAGCTGAAATCGTAGCAATCAAGGATTGTCTTGAGGAGATTCGCAAGCGGGGTTATATTAATCACCATGTTTACATACGTTCTGACAGTCAGGCTGCGTTGAAGGCCCTTCAATCAGAAGAATTTACAACCAGACTATTCTAGAGCTGCCTTCAACAGCATGAGAACTTTGAGGGCAACGAAAGAGCAGATATGCTTGCAAAAAATGGGACTACGCAGATCCTCAATGGACCTGAAACATACTGCTGGATCTCGTATCCTTCGGCTAGGCATACGACTGAAAGGTGGCACCTGATGGAGCATGCAGAGTATTGGAGGATGGTAAAAGGTATGATACACTCGAAAAAGTTTATCAAAGAACCGTACTTAGGATAATTCATGAAACTCCTGAACGTGGAAATAAAGCAGGTGAAGATATTGGTAGAAATGCTCACGGGCCATTGTCACTTAATGAAGCACCTTAGTAATATTAAAGTCGACAGCAGCCCTCGCTGCCGAAAATGTGGCTTCCGGGAGGAGACAGCACAGCACATCTTATGTGATTGTAATGTGCTAGTGTGCCTCAGAGTGAAGAATTTTGCTAATTACTTCTGCAAGCCAGAGAATTTCGAAGATATCTCCTCTTCAGAGATATCCGCGTATATATAGGTAAATTACAAGAGGTTACACTAGCTAATCTCAGTGCTATGGGCTTGAATGAGCCTACCCATTTATAATAATATAAACAGTCTCACAGGAGATATCCGGCCGCGTACTACCGGAAGAAATATACTACTGAATGGCGCTGCCATTTGGCCTCTCGAGAACTCCTCTAAGCCTTTTCAAGAGTGTCGAATTGGTTAGCTGGCTGCAGGTCAACTAAGAAAAATAGGGATGTGAGTTTTGTTATATTTAGAGGACTTCCTCGTGGCGAATCAAGACCAGCTCATCATGATTCAACCGCTAAAGGAAGCAGTGAATCTTCTCACCTTCTTGGCATGAAAAACAAATTTTGAAAAATAAATTCTAGTTTCAAGTCGAAAGTTAGAATATCTAGGCATCATGTGGAATTCTTGGAGAGACCTGAAACTTTTATCCGAGCAGAAGGCTAAATGAATAAAGCAAACTCTAAAAAAGTAATGAGTCAGCAAAAATAGAGCTGGCAGAAAGCGAACTCTCTCCTAGGAACCTTGGAATTCGTTTCATTTGCAGTTCCTCTACGAAAACTGTTTTGCAGGAACATGCAGCAAGCAAAACGTTGGCTGCTGAAAGGTTTCCCAAATCCGACATTTTTCTCTCTCTTCAATTGAAGTCCGGCATGAATTGGTGGATACAAAATTCATCAGAAAATTTGCGAATATTTCCAAGTATTCGCATTCTTCACTTTGTAACGGATGCTTTTGATGAGAGCTGGGGAGCCCAATCACAGAACAAATTATTAAGAGACCTTTGCAGTTTTAAAAACAGCTGGCACATTAACAAAAAGGAGATATGGGCAGTTTATATCGCTATTCTCAAAAGCGTCCGCTCGTTACAAGGAAAAACCTTGTGTCTTCAGTCAGACAAAAAGATTTTTTTGGCTTACATTCGACGTCAAGGGGGAGCGAAGTCCTTACCCCTGTTACAATTACCGAGAAAGTTTGTTGATACTGATGTCACGCTTATATTTAAATATATTTAATGGTGACTGCTCGCTCAGCAGTAGTCACGACCTATAGATCTCAAAACTCAAACTAGACTTCAGCATCTCAATTTAGCTCAAGAAGTATATATCTTGATTCTCCCAAAATAGGAGAGATTATTCTGAAGAGCGGACCTAAAACTTAGATCATTATGCCCCCTTGGAACATTCATAATCTTTATCGGAATCCTGTGGACCTTCATGCTAATATCCCTCCTGCGAAAGTTCTACACCTACATTTAGATGCATGAAAGGTACGGGTGGGTTACCCATACAGAAGGTTGGCATGGAAAGGACGTAACTTGGTTGAAATCATCATGGCGAGAATCAACGCAGAAAACCTAAGCCGAATCTTGCCAATTTTGGGTAGCATGTTCTACGTCACAAGGTGTCCCATTGAATAACCCAACTCCGCAGAAAGTAGTACAGTACTTGGGCTACTTTCACAGGGAGAAAAAATATGCTTATAACAGAATTTTGGTTTATAATTCGGTTTTTGCCACATTCACGAATCCATTTAAGGGAAAGGAGATTAGTTCACACTCAACAGTGAGGTATATTTTAAAAGCCAAAAATAATCTCGCCCACCTCAAGCAAAAACAAAGATTTAGAATTGGAATATATTAATCGACTGCATCAAGAAAAAACCAGTGGACCCCATTTTTCGCTCATAAACCGACAGTGTCTCACATAGGCAGTCTGCTTGGGGGCTCTCAAAAAATAGAGAATAAAAAATGGATCCAACTTGGTGGCTGCGGCTTTTAATCAAGATCACTAAATCGAGAAGGAGTGCAAGAAAAGGATTGGATAATCTGTTCATCAACACTAGAGGAAGTGTGGCTACAGTTTCACATGCAGTAATTGCAGGCTGCATTCAGACTGCTATAGAGTAGGAAGGTATCGATACCCTTGCGGGAAGCATTCGATCTGCAGTGACATCATGTCGCCTCAAGTCCGCTCTCAAGTCCAATCAAGTCCGAATGGGAAATCAACTGATAGCGTCTTGAAAAATTATTTTCAAGATATTCAGAAACTAACTGATCGGTCAGGTGTATTAGATCAAACATTCAATCCACTTCAGTTACACTTTGTTCTATTAAAATGGCTGTGGTGATTAAATTCATCAAGTTATTTTCTTCTTGACAAGCACTAGAAAACGTTATTTATTTAACACATACCTGTCTTGTTTTATTATCGTATTACTGAATGTGTCTCTATCTCCTTTATATGAATATATCGTTCATCATGCTATACATTTTGAAAATAGATTTTTTGTTCCAATAATTCTGTTATCATTCTGTCTCACGAGCAAATTATGCGCTCTACAGTTTTAATTCTTAATCCAGAGTGCACTAAACCCAAAAGTCGGCCGAGTACATACACTTCTCAATACTCAGGCCGACGGCGCAGACCAGAAATAAGCAAGTTTTCCCCCAAAATGTCAATCTCAATGGTCACGTCTTTTAAATTATTGATTTACGTAGAAAATTCATTTGTTTGGTTAAATATTTAACTGTTTCGGGTAAAATGTACTTTGTTTGTTTAAAATCTTATTTCTTGAACTGGAGATTAGGCATAATTCTGATGTTAAATTTTGCTGATTACAGGTAAAAATAATTTTCTGGCCTCGGTGATGTAATACGTTAACGCTCCACTCGTGAAAAGTGGCGTTCCTAGTTCAAATCTGGGCTGTGCATTATTTTTTCTCGTTTCTTCAGGACATTATTTTGACTAGAAATTAGCGAAATTTAACCTCATAATTAATTAATTCATTGACCTGGTCGACAAAATAACATTGTTACTTTGATGATTAGGTTATTCAATTTTTGCTTGGAATATATTTTTGTCAATGGAAAATTCATCTATTTTATTCACAATTTGTCTTTTTCTTATTCAAACATTTATTTTTGTGGGTTAAATTTAATTTATTAGAGTGAAAATTACTTTTTTAAAGTAAAAAATAATTTTTTAAACTAAAAATTCAGCTGCACTTTTTTTCGAATTTTTTTTATAGAAAGTTAATCTTCTGATTTTAATAGTTATTTGTAAATTCATTTATTTTGTTACAAGTTATTGCATTTTGTTAGAACTGAAATCTTTTTTGAATGAAAATCCAATTATTTTTATAAAACTTTGTCTTTTGAGTTTATAGATATATCTATGTTAGTAGAAATTGCATCTTTCTTACATTAAAATGCAAGTAAATTTGACCACTTTCTTGAAAATTCATCATTTTTGTTTGAAAATTCAACTATTTCCTAGAAACTTTACATTTTGTTTAAAAGTCACATTTCGGTGTTTTAAAGTCAAAATGGAATCTTTTGTGGACTAAGTTTTCTTTTTTTGAATTAGCAACTTTTCTGTTTTGGCGGAAATTCGATATTTCTGGATAAAAATGAAACTGTTTGATTTGAAATGAATCTCATTTGCTTGAGGATTCAACAATTCTCACAATTTTTGTTTAATAAAGTTTTATCTCTTTGATTGAGAGTTGAAATATTTTGCAGAAAAATAATTTTTTTTTGCTCAAAATTTACATTTATTGGTTGAAACATTAATAGCTAAAAAATTACATTGGTTTCAAGTCGCATATCGCATTATTTCTGGAAATCATAAATTACGTATAGTAATTCGGTGGGGAGGGGGGATAGAAAAATGTTGTTCCTGGTCGTTACAAGATGGTGGTTCGGAAGGTGGTCTTGGAGCGAGCCTTTAAGTAGGGGCCCTAACGGGCAATTTACTTGTATCTATAGCCCGAGGAATATGTTTTATAAATATAAAAGCAGTTTTGAAAATTAGAACTATTTAAAGATATTACAGTGGCTTTTCGTTTTTTAAGATTTCAGTGATTTTACCTTTCTTTAGTATACTTACCAAGTAAATGTAATGTAAACTTTTTGCATATTATTTACAATTTAATTTAAAAATATTCAGCGCAACTTTCACATTACTTTTGCCAGAGGAAAAAATAATCCAATTCAAAGTTTTAGAAACTTTAAAAAACAGGGGATATAGATCTAATTTGCAGGGTATTTTTATTGGAGAAACAAAAAAAAATCGACCAAAAAATCCAGAGCAAAGTCCTAAGAAAACAAATGGCGAAACTCTCATAAAATAATATTCCGCTTATACATTAACTTGCCAAATTATCGTTTTTGTAAATAAAGGTTGCACGTATGTCTATAAAGTTGACGAAATGATGAAATACAAAAGAATTTTATGTAAAGCATGTATTACATACCTCAAGGATTCTGCTTTTTTTAAAAAATAGATTCGAGATTTATTGTAACAGACTGTCAACTACAAAATTTACTTTAAGTATACAAATTTCAGGAAGCATATGCACTATTCATATGATTAAAAACATTTGCTACTATGGATTTAAATACTTTTTGCGATTCACAATTTATTATGTCAAATACTAAGAAAATCTCAGCATTTCCTTTTAAATATCATTGTACACAGTTGCTTTAAATAAATATACTTTCTTATTATTAGAAGATATATGTTTTTTTTCATCAAGTAAAAAGTATACTGAAACAAAATACTGAATAAGTTTCGGCTAAGGAGAAAGAAATTTGCGCTTCAAATGTTAAAAAAAATAGGAAACAGGGTATAGTAAGACTTTGCAGCGGTTTTTCGTACTAATTTTTAAACCCTTGATATCAGTAAAAAATTATTTTCATAATAATAATTTACTAAAAACATAAATATTATTTCTTTTGAATTCCGATATATATAATTTGATGTAGAAAAAAAAGCGTACTACGTGGAATC
>JAWWLR010000002.1:46622245-46632541 GCA_035041075.1 Acraspis erinacei
TATTTTTGTGCAAGGAGGAAAATTCTTTTCTTTTCCTTTTTAGGAGGAAAAGGAGTTTTTCTCTTTTTTTTGAAATTTCAATAGGAACATTTTACAGTGGTTTTCCAAATTTGGTCGATGGATTCTTGATTTTATTTCAGCTTTCTGCACATCATAAAGAGTAAAGAGTGAGACAAAGAACACTTAAAGTAGATAATTTTGTATGAAATCTAAAAGATAGTGGAAAATTGCTTTGAGAAAGGCCGTTTTATCAATTCATAGCAAAAGAACAAGTGGAAGTAGGCAAGAGATTTTTCAAGTAAGGAAAATTACATCGCGGTATTTATGAGCTAAATAAGTGGAGAAAAGGGGGGCTTGATAGAAAAAGGTAGATGGACGAGTGATGCGCATCAAGCTGTTTAATCAATCCGATAAGAAAAACAAAAAGGTTCCCAAGTTTCTGCGAATTTATGAAGGCCCTTTTATAATTAAAACATTTGTTTACTCTGGAACGGTGATTCTTCATGATCCCGTCTCACAAGTAGATAACGATCAATACCACGCCCTAGACCTGCAACTCTACATCAATAGAGGAAGAACCCAGTACTCATGCCCATGTCTGATCAGGAATACCAAATTCTATATTGCTACATAGAATACTTTAAATATAAGCGCCTTGGAGTAATCGCGTACACGCACGCATCAATTACATGAGAAGCAATTTGAGGTAAATATGTGAGTTCATACATGTAAGAAGAGAAACATTTACAAAAGCGTTTATATGAAAAGAAAAAACAGAGCGATAGAAAAAGAGAGAGGTCACTACGATGGTAGTGGGGGCTAAAGCGTAGCCTTGGACCCACTCTGTCGGCTTGCGGGTTCGCTTACCGCCTCGTACTCTGGAAGAGCCTCGGTGGTTCATGTGGTGAACACTAGGCTAGCAAGGGAGTTGTTTATCTCCGGAGAGTCGCGGGACTGGTACCTCTAGAGAGAAGGTTCTCCAAGTACTTAAGGCTGTTGCTCTTGGTCCCACTTGGCTCCCACCGCCAAGTAAATGTGTGGGGGTTGTATAAAGGAATAGCGAAGAAGGTGCAAGAAAAATTTAAACCCTTAGGGGACACATTAGAAGCTTCCACTCAATTCCATAATAGAAGGATAAAATGGAATAGATGTATTTAAAAAGTTAAAAAGAATTTATCCTCTTATTATAAATTCAATTTGAATTCTTTGTTATTTAACCTTTGTTTAAATAATTCCCTTCTGTCGGTATGACTTCCTTTTCACGCACGGACGCGATAAAAATTGTCGTTCTTAACTGTAAGTGTTCGCAAACGGATTTTCGCACTTCGAAAAGGGATGTATGTAATCAAATGGACCAAGACCTTTCTAAACGGTTCTGTGCCACCTGCGAGATATAAGGTCCCAAACAGGCTGAAATGGAGGTTAAAAATAAAACTGTTCCTAATGCCAAAACTAGCCTCATGGTATCAATATCCGAACTCTATTACACAACACATACATTACTGGCATACTCTGAGCACAGCATTAAATTCTGGAGGCACCGACGCATTACACTATCCGAGAAAATATTTAATCAAATCAAGGAGCAGCCTTCCAACGTATAGGCCCCTAGAAGGCAATGAACCTATTTATATAAATACACACATATAATATTTACAAAATTATCTCTCTAACGTTCTCACAACAATACTCCTATCAGCTCCCTACTATTACAAACATTTTTTTCTCCCCGCTCAAAAATGAATGAACTTTTGCTACGCTATGGATTTCAATATTCAACCTATTGTATATATAAAACTAAAGGACATATCGAAAAACTGAAAATGTTCTGGATTTGTAGAAAAATATTTCTGTTCTCTTAACGTTACCTATTTGCTACTGAAAATTGAGCATAGCAAATACAAATTTGGTTTTCTTATAAATAAAATAAAAATTCGTATACAAAACATACAATATACAATAAAACTAAATACTTCTCTGTCAGAATGACTGGGAAAATGAGCTCAAAATAACGAAACCTTATTTTCCTACAAGCCAACCTCGGAAATCCTGAGTTAAAACCATTTATTTCCCTCATTTTAATTCATGCTAAAAAAACTCTTATTCCATGTACTTCGATGGAAATATTAAACGGCTGGACTACCACTCACAACAACAAGCTGTCAAAATTCAACATTGGCGCAGATGCAAAGTCATGGACTAAGAAGAGGAGGTTTCCCAGTATATGCGCAGTGGATGTGAGTGCCGCTACGTACAAGAGTACTGATAAGCACTAGGCCAATCAGCGGCGGACACTCGGCGCACTGACTGAATTCAGCGCATCCCCTGGAACAGCAGGAATGAAACGCGACTAGCGTCGAAAAGAATTTCATGTACCGACGGCGCGCCACCATGCTGCCGGGAAGTCAACTGGCGGCTGTCTCCCTCCCTCTCTAAGAATTCATTCGTTACTCTGAGCTCGTAGAGAGACGTTCCTACGAAAGTATTGTGAAGGAAACATTGGCGTGCGCGGCTGCCAGGTAGGCAATCCCATCATTCTTCGGTATTCTCTTTCAATTAAACGGTTGCTTTCAACGTTGTGTGTCGAGTCATTTGACACACGCCGTTGAAATTTGTTGGTTGCTGACCTCGGAC
This sequence comes from Acraspis erinacei, assembly GCA_035041075.1. Taxonomy (NCBI): domain Eukaryota; kingdom Metazoa; phylum Arthropoda; class Insecta; order Hymenoptera; family Cynipidae; genus Acraspis; species Acraspis erinacei. Next base: position 46,624,880 of record JAWWLR010000002.1, read on the forward strand.
AAGTTCAGGGCCAACCTTGAATGATTTTTAAACAGTAAATTCAGTGATATCGGTCTCTTTTTTTAGTTAATTGTAACTTGTAGTTCCCCCATTGTATATCATAGATTCCATATATTAGTGCTGAGTAAAATTCTATTATGTTAAATTGTGGTGTTGTAATTATCAGTGATTAACCTAACCTCTCTCTCGCGCGTCACTCCTTACCCATGCCACGCTATCGTAGCGGTCGGAGCAATAAACCTGCGAGTATATTATTGCCATACTTTTATCAAAGAAATGTTCAAAGTGAACAGTGCTTGCCAAATCCAAGAATGTGAAGCACAAAATTACAATAAATTATTTTTGAAGAAGTTAATTATGAAATGGTAGAATTTGAATCTCATTAGAATGACAAAAGCAAGAAAAAGGTGAACAACAGCAATGGATGCGGACGGTAAAAATAACGTGAACTTATTCATTTTCAGACAAAAACTTATTATATGAGACGAGTTCTTTATTGACACCTAATTTGAAAGTCTAGTGGAAGGTTTTACGCTTCATGGAATGCGATGTTCAGACGGAAAACATGAACAATAATTTTTCATCGCTGTTTTTCTCCAAGCACATAATCACAAAGCGTCTATCATTTCATACTTTTTTATCTGGAAAGAAGATCTCAAGTAACACGAAAGGTAGGCGCTTCATAGCGAAACTCCCTCACAGCAGAACTCCCTCCCAGAGCAAGTTACCACTCAAAGATGCAAACGTATACACAGAAATGAAGTTGGTGACAGAATAGCAATAGAATCTTAGGAAATTAGTAAAAAGATCAACTCTGCAAAAAATGAAAGCTTAAATAATTAAAAGAAGCAAGTTTGAATAAAAATTCCCATGACATTGCAGTAGAAGAAGAAGTTCGTTTAATTCTCGCGTGCTTCTCGTATATATGCTGCTACCTGCGTGTTCAGCCATAAATAACAGCAAATTTTCTATTGCTATCTAGGCGATTACGTAACTTGAAAGTACAACGCTTGTAAAGTTATGCTTATATAGATGTCCGTGCTTAAATTGTTGTAAATGAATCACATGCTGGGAACGGAATCTTACTTAAATAAAATGTACAATTTGGGCTTAACATTACAGTAAATTCTAGCAAGATATGCACACCTACGGCTCTAAAGTCCAATAAATAGCTTGTACGTATTGAACCAAAAAAAAAATCCGACGCTACCTGAATCTCATCACAAAGAGATTTTTTAAGCATTTTGAAATATATTGTACTAATTTGAAAGTACTTGAGTATTACTTAAGAGAAAATATCCGAAGCAGAGGATTTATATAATTTCATTGGTTTTCTAATTCACTGCATCTACTCATTGCTCCAATTCATGTAAGACGATTGCGTATATCTCTTCGTCCAGACTGTTTTAGGAGATCACTCAGCCATGAACATTGGTGTGTTATTTACTCTTCCGAAAAGGATGCATTGGGAAATGTTTAGACTATTTGTATTTTTTGTAAAAAGGAAAGTCCACAAAAAGTGAATAAAAACAAATAAGTATGGAGTAGAAACGTATGAGGGTGAGTATTTTATTTCATCCCCACAACTCACACTTATACTTTTGCCACACTTTTGAAGATACTTCTTCATGAGAATTTGCGCACGACTTATCCACAAATCTATTACAAGAAACACATACTGCCCAATCTTTTGTCCTTGTGTTCTCATCACAACCGCAAATAAGACATCTATTCTGAAGGCTGTCTGTTCTGTTTACACAATGTAGGCGAAGAGCTAAGTGCAATTCACTTGGATTTAAGGACTGCATATGAAGAGATGTGCTTTTCAGAATTGATCTGATATAATGAATTACAAATATACCGCAATTATAGCCATCAGTTTGCTTTGGATATTTGTGCTTATTAATGGTCCACTTAGTTTCGCTTTTGAAAAGTTTATTCCAAAATATCTCAAAATTTCTGTGGTATTCTTTTTGAAGTTCTTCTGATTGATTTTTACTGGGATTCAGAATGTAGAAACTGTTTTTCTGGACATCGGCGTATGTTAGAACCCAATCGTTGCCAGTTTCATGTATGGGCATGACATGTTTTGCATTCCACAAGCTTCTAACTTCTTCAAAAGTCGTGTTCGTGTACTTCTTCTTTACAAAAATGTTCGTTGCCCTTTCACATGTTAGGCAAGCTAAATCCAAATTGCGAGGTGAATAATTTAAAGCAATATTCGCACAATCTATGGCTTCTTCCATCCTTCTATTAAAACTTTCATCATTGTTTTCTTCTTTTAAATAATTTAGGCATTCTCTTGTAAGAGCACCACCATCGTGATAAACAGTTTTGATCTTCTTACGCTTGGACCAACACTCCTGTGAGTTAAGGGCCTCAGGCGCATCCTTGACCCTTTGCATGGAAGAAATGCATTAATTGTACCTCTTTCAATGTAGCTTGAATAATTTTTTCAAGTTTCGTTATTATACGTCCAGCTTTAATGTTGGAAGATCCTTCGCAAGTAGACTCTTTTACGATTTTATAATAATTTTCCACGTCCGCATTAGATTAATGCTGAGAATCTTCTTTGAGGATCGCAGTCCAGAAGAAGCAATACGGTAGTGGGCTTTTCCGAAAATTTTCTAAGAAAACGCTTGATTAATAATCGCTATCTTCACCTTCTGTCTGACCATCATTTTCTAATAATAGAAGAACTTTCTGGTGAACGTTTTCAAATTCGTTTTAAAACGGACTTTTCATATAGTGAGTGTTTGTACTGGATTCAAACTTTTCACCATCATTTTCATTTGAATCATCATCATCGATTTAGTTTTCAACTTCTTCAAAAGGAATTATTTTCTTTTCTTGGATTTCAGCTATGGCGTCCAATGAATCGTTTTTTTATTTTCTTTGACAGCAGTATCACGTAAAAGAAGTCTAGCTTCAGTTATAATCCTCTCATTCAGAACATTGAAAAAGTATTGCGTTCAACGTTACAAGAAGCATGAAAATGAATTCTTGATTGTTGCCGTCCACATTTACGTAGGCAGCTGTTGCATACGAAATGATCTCGGTATCATTCAAAGCTTCCATTATAGCGTTAATATTGGCCCTTGACCAATCTGTGATCACTGGTTTGAATCGAGGCCTTTTGATTTTATTTTTGATCCAAAGCTCTTTGAAGAAAATTAAACACTCTCGAATATTTTTACCCGTATGGATTTTTGTGATCATTTCAAATAACAGAAGTAGTTTTCCAAGCAGCTTAATGACGCCAGTATATAAGTAAAGTTTGTTTGAACCCGGAAACGGTTTTCGAATAATTGATCCCGTAGCGTCGAATTTCAAAACAATCTCCTCCGAAAAAAGCATTTTTAAAAAGTTAATTTGATGCGAATGACATAGTAAAAGAACAAAGGGATTGACAACATATCGTGTAATAAAAGAATTATTTTCAGTTTTAAGGCTAGTAAATTGTTTTAAAATATCATCCCGGTCGTCTGCATCCAAATCGTTTTTCCCAAGTTCTTCCGATCTAGCCTTCTCAAGTACTTCTAGAGATTCAAGTGACTGGTAGTTTCTTTATTGTGCTATTTTACTATCTAATTCCCAAACCGTTTGCAGATCCAATGTTTTCGGCCTCATGTGCAGCAGTTGTTGTTTAGTCAAAGATCTTTCCATCCCACGCAGCTCATCAGTTAATACATGAGGAAATGTATGTGACCTAAAATATTTTTTATTGGCATTTGTGCTCACACGGATTCGTACAGTTTTATCCAAGACGGAACTTGTGAATCTGAACTTCGCGCTGCAACTTTTATGTTTGCATTTGGCATAATCAACGAATGTTTGCAGAAGCCTAGACTTCTTTATTTTTTGGTTACTAGTAAACTTCGGAACGCAATTTATTTTCAAATCACTCTTTGGCAGAACATTTCGCAAATGTGAATGCAACAATTCAGACGATACAGTTTCTGTCTGGCGGACGTCTCGCACATCCAAACATACTAACCCTACATCATGATGAAAATGCGTTTCCAATTTTGGACGTATTTTTATTTCATGCTCACTAGAGACTTTACCCAATTTATTATCGGAAATTGCCTCACATTTTTGTGGGGAAATTTTCTTACAATAAGACACACTTTCCATTGAATCCAACTTTTGTGGAGAAAATTCTTCCGATTTACAAAATTGATCAGATTCGGATCTGGAGGGCGGGGGCGCTCTACAATTAGGAAGAATCTGGTCGGAATTACTCAAAGCGATTCTCTGTGCCACGACATCCCTTGTTCCTTCCTTATTATTCCTTTAAGATGCGAAGAAAAATAAACGGAACTTTTTCCTAGCTTCTTTATTTTGCTTAATCTTAAGCTTCCAGCATAAGGCATTGAAGAATATTGGACATGTGTGACGAAATTTTGGATCATCGACGTCTTCACCTTCTTCCTCTGGCAATAGCGATATTTGTTCTGCTCTTTTTAATATGTCCCAACACACCATCTGTCATAAATAAAAATTCACATTGTACATAACATAAAAGTCGAAAATAAATTTAAAAATTCAACGTATACTTATACGTTATATGCAGAGGGTCGTGTAATAGGGTTGAGTCAAAATTCTAAAAGTGCTTTAATCGTTTCTATCAGTTATGATGTTATACTGCCTCCGTAGGAAAAACTGGGGGCATGAGAAATTACAGGTCATGGACAAAGTGGGGTAAACGTCAGTAGAGGAATTACGCTGAGGGACATTCACTGCGGTGAATGACAGATATTAATCCAGTCAGCACTAAAACTCCTGTATGCAGTAAAAGGTGCGCGAGTTTTAATATTTTCCAAAAGGAGAAAAAAGGTCTCTAATCACGAACAACTTCGGTATTTTTTTAATAAATCGGTCTATCTTGGTTAAAACAATTTTTTTTAAAATTTCATCATTTATTCACAAAAAATATTTATAAAATCATTTTTAGCATGGCTGAGAAAAAATAAAACTTTTGTACATCTTACTCTTTTTTCGTAATAGGAATGATTGACTTTTAACGGAGTGTATATTTAAAAAAATACATTGTTTATACCGCCGAGAATAATTTATGGCTAATCGTGCCATCAAATATAACGAGCAAGCAATAAAAAAATTGAAGACACCAGTTATGCTTCTTACATGAAAACATTCTAACTGATTTAAATACAAGCATGAATGGATTCAATATTAGTAATTATGAACCACTTACTTAAATAAGCATATCTAATCTACTTAATAAACCATAGGTACAATTTTGCCAATTTAATAATATTCATTTCTCGTATCGTTATCGACGAAATTACCTAAATAAAAATATCATTTGTAATTGTCCTGCATTGAATGCAAAGAATCAGCGTTGAATTCTGAAACGACTGATAATTAAATTGATTCATTGTATTAAACAGTTCCATTATCAACAGAAAAATATTTTACAAAATCAACACTTGAATTTCGAACTATACTACGGAAAATAACATAATGCTAGCTAGTCAGTGTCAAAACACAGTAACATCTACTACAAGTTAATCTCATTTTAATCTTTTCATTAATAGTAAAATGTCATTCGAACCGCCAAAGAACTAACATTACACATATGCTATTTTTAAATTGGCGAATGAAAATTTTAAAAACGTTTATGCTTCGTATACGATTCCTCATCAGGATAAAGTTCAAAGCGTTTCATCTTTTAACAAAATTTTATTTCAGCCAACCCTAACTTGTAAGGTATTACTTAAGTATTGCTCAGTTTTATAATATAAAATGCTTAGAATACTTGAGAATCATAAATTTTTTGGTGATATAGAGTAAAGTTGCATATTATTTGCGATTCAGCATGTATAATGATTGAAGAGTACTCACCGTTTTATGGAAAAAGGATAATCCACATAAAAAAGCTCCTATTTTAGAGTGGCTGCAAGGTGGCTGATTCCGATAAGTAGGCACAACTCACATTAACAGCTTTTGTTTTTATTTTGTCTGCTGCCACTGAATTAAACAAACTCTTTAACAGAGCTCAGGACAAATTGAACAAATGCAGATCTCTACGCTTCAAATCGAAAACTATAACTAAAAACCAGTTACAGGTAACCATAAAGCCACTTCATGTTTACCCTATGGATACTCAATTTTGCCTTAAATGGAAAAATTTAACAACAATATACATACGGGTACTCAATCGGACCCTCTTGCGGAGTCTATGGACTTTTGCAGGAAACAAAATTAGATCTTCATTTAATATTCCCATGGGATATCGTAAGGGTGTGTGGGTAGAGAGTTAAAACAATGTTTAAATTAACTTTTTTGCATTGTTAAATTTTTTTTCATTTATTGTGCATCCAGGTATGTTATGCTTCAATTATTAACTGCGATTTATTGCACTTGACTTAGCCGAAAATATTTAATAATTTTACCGTGATAAACCAAGAAATGACCGGTTCCTCTTTATTACATGAAACAAGAGCTTATCATGCGATTCTAAGACAAAAATTCCTTGAGCTTGATTTTGCCCTGTGACATTTTTTTTTGCTTACTCGAATTGATGATAGTTCAAACAAACAAAAACAATAATTTTATCAAGTTTGTCAAAAAATGGATTTAACACGTTTTATTCGCTTGCACTTAATTTATCCTGAAATGAACAGGACATTTCAGAAAAGAATTCTCATTTTCATTGTAAACCAGGGAGTTTTGGTAAAGAAATAGAATTTCACTCGCAAGAGGGAATTTGTTTCATGGGAAGGGAGTTTTTTATAAGAATTGTAATTAGGATTTAGAACAAAGGAATTAAGGAACATCCAGGGGCGGCGGAACAGTTTCACCCCATATGTGGAGTTCTGATGTCTTGGGAAGGGTAAAATTCTCGAACTTTAATTGAAAAAATGTTTATTCTAAGGAAAAAGCATCCTTTATTCGTAATATTGCGAAAACTGCACTTCGTGTTGTGCTTAGAGAAATGAAATTGTTAATTAATATCCATACTACAACAACTCCCATGTATAGAGTTCCATCTATAGAATCATTCCATGTATGGAGTACTCCATACATACCATACATTTTCCGACGCCCCTGAGAACATCCCTCTTTCAAGTTAACAATTCGTCACAATTTAAAAGTTCCCTCTCCTAAATTTTAGATAAAGAAAGTATTTCATGCAATTTGCAGAGTAGAGATAGTAATATTTATGAATTATTATAGAATTGTTTTACATTATTCGTTGTGAATTCATCTTTTTGTAGTCAAGAATTCAAATATTTCGTTAAAAGTTGAACTAAAGAGATTTATTCAGAGACACAAATATTTGCCAAGAAACATCACCATTAATTATTGCAAAAATTTCACAATCCTTTTGAACATGTCCCAAGATTTTAAAACTTTAGAAAATTTTTTATTTTTTCACATTTTTAAGATTTCAAAATATTTGACACAGATTAAAAATGGTTGAATGGTTTAAAAAGAGAGCAAAAGATTTCAGACAGAATTCACAAATATCTCAAAGATTTCATCTTTCCAGTTTAAAATTAATCTACTATTCACCACTTTGGTTGAGAACGTAACTATTTTTTTTAAACTTACTTTTTTGTTGAAAGTAATTTTGTTTTATTGAATGTAATTTTTTTCTACTGAAAATGTAACTTATTCCAATTGAAAATTCCA
>JAWWLR010000002.1:46683268-46696804 GCA_035041075.1 Acraspis erinacei
CGACCAGGGCCCTCCCACTCCTCGAAAAATATTTTATATCCCGTTCTACGATGCGGCGGTTCAATTCTACTAGAACGGGAAGGAGGGGAGGGTGGAGCAAAAATTTTTTTGTAAGCAAAAAAGGGAAACAGTAGGAAGGCTAGGGTGCAATTAAAGGTGTAATAAATAATATAGCGTGGGATTTTCTCAAGATGTATGCCAGAATGATACTGCAAGAGACTTGCATCGAGAAAGAAAATGAGCAGACTTTTCTAGCGTTACTAGACCAGGAATATTTATGGACAACCAAAGCAGCGGTAAAAGTTAAAAATAATGGATGAGCGAAGGGGGGGCGGCAATCAAATAGAGGAATGGGATTTGGGGCTACAGGTCAGTGCAGAAATACTGGGGGACAGGGCAAATAAAGTGAATATATTAACTATTTACAATAACGCAGGGGTAGCAAAAGCGATGAATAGTACTAGGACTTTAGTCGAGGGTATGACGGAGAAGGGAGGAAAAATTGTGATACTAGGTGGCTGAAATGCGTGAGTAGGAGAGGAGTTGTGTGGAGGGGAGGTAGACGATCCAGCGCCAAAGATTTTCAACACTGTAAGAAAATCGGAGGATAAGAATGTAAACCCAGAAGGGTACAAGTTACTGAAATTCTGTGACAAACAGAGCATGAGGATTCTAAATGGAAAGTTGGGGAAAGATGTAACGGGAGAGTGGAGGCACATCGGAGCGGATGGGGATCTGTAATTGATTAAATAATAGAGTCAGATGGATCTGGGGATACGGATATCACAGATATGGAAATCATAGCTAGAACCGAATCTAACTAGTTGCCGGTAAGTTTCCTGATGGTGGGAAAGGGGCTGGAGAAGGAGAAGGATGAAGAGCCAGAAAAGAGTCAAGACACAGAAAGTAGCCTAATATGGAACGAAAAGAAAAGTCAGGACTACAGGAAGGAACTGGCAAAAATTTGGGAAAAGAGGATAGTGAGTGGGAAGAAAGGCTGAGGCGAAAGGTGGGACAGAGCGGTAGATGCAGTTAAACAAGTGGCTTAAATAGTTGGGATGCTAAAAGGGTGATGGCGAGGTTAAGGAAGTGGGGCAATAAGAACCAGGAGGGCGGAAAGACGAGGAAGAGAAAAAAAAGAATTCTTAACTAACTAATTAAAGTATTAACTAAGGTAATCAATCTTTAACTACTATGATGAATTTTCGATTTTAAAAAATGAATGTTTAACCAGTAGTTATATTGCCTATAAACAAATATCTCTTTGTGCCACTTTCAACTAAAAAAATATGACTATTATTGTTATTATCATTGAATACCTTCATTTTGAATAAGTTTACGTACGTTTATTTTCATAACACAGCCGAACCATAATTTTTCGAAATTCTTGAAATTTTCAGTTATTTTCTGAATTACTGATTACATTATGATTTTTTAGAAATGGGATGTCATTTATGAAATTTCACAAGCTTCTTGTAATTTCTGGAAAGATTTTGATCATATGTGATCAATTTATCTTTATAGTTCGAAATTCAAATCTTCAGTTGCAAACCTAACTGTTTTGTTAAAATTCATATCTTCAATTTCAAAAATTTAACTGCCTTGCCGATAACTGGTTGGAAATGAATTTTTTGGCTGACGATTTAATTATATTGTTAAATATTTATATTTTTCTATGCTGTTTGAAATATTTGAAGAGTATACAATTTTTTCTAGAATCCTTAGGCAAATTGTAAATGACTTTTGCCGTTGGAGTTTTAATTTAAAGTGAATTTTCCGAAAGATTTTGAAAAATTTCATAGATTTGTTGAATGTTCAAAAAGGAATCAGGAAGATTATTCAGTATATTTTAGCTTTGGAAGATTTAGAACAAATAATCATTTTAAAATTACCTATAGAAGATTTGAACAATTGTTTGAAATAATTTAGAACTTTAAATGGTTGAAAAAAATTAATACAAAATACAGATTGTTGAAGATTTTGACAATACTGTAAAAGCTTTTTAAGAATTTTTAAGGAGTTCAAGAGGATTACATTTTTTTAAGAGTCCTTGTAAAATATAAAATGTTTTTTACATTAGGTCCACATGTGTTAAACTTTTAAAAAATAATTAGGAAATTTTTATACAATTGTAGGAATAATCCCAGTCAGTTTAAGTGACTAAAAGTTCTAAGCTGAGCCAAATTTTTCAAAATTGTGTGAAACACTAAAAATTCATTTCAAAATTTTCTTAATACGCTTTCAAAATATCTCAACAACTTAAAAAATCGTTCTAAATTTTTTCAATAAACCTAGGAAAATTATATTTATGCTGTAGACTCTATGACACTTCTAGCTACGACACTTCTAGTTTCCCGACTTAACCCTTCATTCGCTTGCCCCTACTCCTTGCCTTATCACTATCACACGCATTCGCGGCCTACTATACGCCGAACACAGCTTCACTCGGCATTTCTGGAGCGGAAATTCACGTTTAGTTTATGCCGAATTGATATAGGTTCGTGTGACGTGACGTTTTGTGCTGAATAGTGGAACTTGTAAATGATATTAACAGGTGAGACAAATCAGTTAGAGGATTCGGCCGAAAATGATGTGAATTCGAATGAGGTTGTTGCTAAAGTTTCAAAACCTACGCTATCAAAGGCCTGATGGATGTTATGAATTACTGCGAGGACCAAAAAAGTAGGAAAGCATTAGCACTGCTGGAAATGGCTAAAAACAAGTTATTTGATTGAATTTTATTTTTTTTATGTATGAAAATGTCTGTTGTGTAAAAAATAATATATACTTGTGTACGGTCACTAGTATTTTGTTAGAAATAAAAAAATGTACAGGTTTTTAAACTTTTATGATTTTTTATAACATATTCGAAATTTTCTAACTTGTAAATTTTGTTTAATCGAGAATATCTAAAAATGTAACTTCTAACATTGAAAAATATAATATTCAAGATTTAGAATTCTTAAATTACATATCATAAATTTTTTTAAATTCACAGTTTTCAAATTCTCAAAATTACTTATATCGAATTTTCAAAATTTTTAATTTGGCTGTTTTATGAAAGTATTTTTTAGCTTCCAGATTTGAAATATGTTCAATTTTGAAATGTGTTCAACTGAAGACTGAAGGTATAAATATATGTCTTAAAAATATATAAACTTGTCTCCAATACATAAATTGAAATCTGGCGCCATCTCAAAACTGAAACATGCTCAAGTCGACCTTTGTCGACTTCAGCATGTCATTATTGCAGGTAGTTTAAGTCGAAATAATTTAAATAGTTTAACTGAATGTATTAGTTCTACTAACGTATATAAATAATATATTATTTTATATTTTATTACGTTAATTATCATAATAGGAATTATTGAATAGATTTATCTATTTATAGATAAGAAAAAGGAGAAATGAGGCCACAAAAAATACCACCTTCGTTTTTGACACATATTATGTATTCTGTCAAATGTGGTGTTCATTTATGAGGATTTACTATTAGCAAACGTGAATTAACTTTTATTAAGAGAATACGGAACAAATCATTTCTAAATTGCTTTTTGTTACTGGATAAATAATAAAATGTAAATATTACAAAAAATAAAAAATATGCTTGTGAAATAAATGTATTTGTTTTATTATTGAAGTATTTTTCAATTTTTAGATTCAGGAATTTCTTTACTTTGGCGTCAGCAAATTGATTTCAGAACAGTTTAAATTCGGTAATATCATAAACTTCGAAGTATTTTATTAATCGAGAATTCAAAACTGGCGGAAGTATGTTAACTTTCTTAATTTTATATTGTGAGTATTTACTTTTTCGAGGACATATTTTATTTTATTAGTAGATTACTAGTTTTATGGGACACTCCAAACATTGGACACTGTCAAATTTATGACAGTAGAAAATTCTTCAATTTAAAGAACTAAAATATTGTATTTCAATGAACATCGTCTACTTAATAAAAACATACTAATTAAGATGTATACTTTTTTAAATATGCATGCTAGTTTTTTAAAGTTATTACTGTTGTTATATAAAGCTCATTCCTTTATTATTCTATTGTATTTAGATATATATGTTTTTTGTTAGTGATATTTAAAGTTGAAATAAAATTTCAAAAAAATACATTTACCATATAAAAATTCTCATTGTAATAAAGACGTATCTATTTGAGCCAAAGACTTTCCATTTAATGTAATTTTTTTGAATTTTGAAAAAATGCTGCTTCTTTCTTCTGAATAATTTTTTATTTACATGAAATTCATTGAAATTTATTTTAAATTCGTATTTAATTCATCACTTTTTAAATTTTATTTCAAGCTCCCTCAAAGATTGATAAATTAAATGAATTTTGATCATATTTAAACATGTTCTTTAATTCATACCACTAATTGGGATAAAATTCAAAATTTTCTTATTCCAAGTATGACAATACTTTTTTAAAGAATTTGAAATTAAATATGTTTTAGCCAATTTACCAATATATCGGAATATATATCCTCCCTCTTGCTACAACTAGATCTCGCCGATGGATAGGGCTCCAAAAGGGAGCATGAAAAGAAGAAGAGGTAAGGAAAAAATAAAAGCGTTATAATAATTGCTAACCGTGATTCATGATGGTGCTTTCGCAGGTGACCCTTTTTCTAGCGTCTCACACGGGTTAACGCGAAAATTCCCGGTTTACTCCAGCAAAAATAAATTATTGAATGACAGTAATATCTACCACGTCACAGATAAAACCCTTGCTGCAGGTGACGAACTGTTTCACAAGCACCAACTCATTTTTCTAATAAAGCTGAAAATATTACGCAATCACCTTCTTGGTTTAAACTCATCCATTTATGATTTTTAACATTTTTGTACAAATTTTGAAATATTATATATTATATATCTCTAAAAAAAATTAATATGCTTTTACTAAGTAACAATTTCCTTATTTCCTTGTAAGATTATCATCGTGCCGAAATTTGGAACGACTATTTCGTCCCCTTTTCAAACTTACGTAATTTTTTGAGACGACTAGAAGCAGCCTATTTTTTTCAAAAATATGCAAAGAATCCCAAAAAATCGGAAATACTAAAATTTCTCGGTAAATATTTAAATTTTTATGCTAAACTTCGGAAAATAAAACATTTAAAATTATTAGAATTGGCCAAACTAAACCTATTGGGCTACAGCGGAAGGCGGATTTATATTTACACATTTGCGATAATTTTTACCTTGAACCAACATTTTATATTTATTAGAGATAACGTATAATGTTAACCGGACCCCGTAACACGCCAGTGGGAAAACTGGTTTCCGTTAATTTGGCTGAATTTTGTATATGTTATGTGTCTCGTCATTCTGAACAAATGTAGCAATGGGCGTAAAGCCCAAAACTCAAAGGGTCCCAACATAAGGCCCGACGTAGTCACTATAATGGGGCTATCGGCTCTACAAGTTCACTAGGTCATTTTCCTTACTCGGAAGAGTTGTTTCGGTTATTTTGCCTGTAACAGAAGTCAGAAGATTCTTTACACTATTAAGAGAATCAGCTCCGAAAAATCGGGATAAGTTGCTTGATTCTGATAAATTAACTGATGGAGATTTTACTTGTCTAGCGTCCTTACCCAAAGCCCAATTTAACGATTTATACGAGTCTTGTGTTCCTGTTCCTGGAGGTAATAACTTTCGTCAGGACAAATTCGAACATGAAGGTACTGATATCTTCGAACTTGATATAAACAGAGATTTACCAGGCTTCTTGAGGATCAGAATATACTCTCGCTTTAGAAATGCTACTCGCTATCAATTGTACCTCCAAGGCTGGGGCAAGAAGTTTAGGTTGCTGTGCGCATACTGCGAGTATTCTGTGGTTCCTTGGGTGGGCTCGGCATCAACAGTACGTAAAATATCCCAGTACAATGCTCCTTTGATACATTCAGGATGCCGGCAATAGGAATTTAATCAATGATGATAATAGCGCAGACGTAGGAGAATTGATAGTTGATGGTGAAGAATAGACATTAGCAGAATAATAAAAGAGATTAGAAATACTAAAGGTATTGGACAGACTTAAAAGACTACAAAGTGCTTTAGAAAATAAAAAACATGAGAACCAGAAAATCTAAAACAAGAAAAAATATAATACTGAAGAACTTTACAACTATAATGGAGTTTAAGTCCGTCTTTGCAACCGCCACGTGGTAGTCTTTGGGTAATGTTAATGCAAGCGGTAATGGCTATTATTTTGTAATTCTTTCTTTACATTATATTAAGGGTACGTTTCCAATAAGAGTCAATGGCCTTGTTTACGAGTAGAGCCGATACCCCCATCGCACTGTCTTCGGCGGGTCTTATCTTGGAACCCTTTGAGTTTTTTGGCTTTGTGTCCATTCAGACGTTTGTTGAGAATGACGAGTCACGTAACATATAAAAAATTCAGACAAATTAACGGAAACCACTTTTCCCACAGGCAATTTTCTCAAAAAGATTAATGATTAATTAAAACTATTGATTTTAAATAAGAAATGAAAAGTTCGATCGTCAGTTTAAAAAAAATTTTCTCAACCAAAAAATGGGTTTTTAAAAATGTAGGCAGATTTTCGACTAAGAGGGGAATTATAAACTAAATTGATGAATATTAACAAAATTAGTTTTCAATAGCTGAGTTACTAGAACCCTATAAGGTTCTCTAAATATATTTCGATAAAAGTTTATTCTTTTAACTGATATTCTACTATTATATTTGTCCTACAGAATTCATCTCACTTGTTTGAAAAAATCTACTTTTCGGTTGAAAACTTAATTGTTCAGTTAAAAATTCAACTATTTGGTTACAAATTTGTCTTCTTTGTTATAGAGAATAAATAAGTTTTATTGGTTAGAAATTAATCTTTTGTTTATAAATTTAGCCTATTGGTAGAATGTGGTTCTCCCATATTTAAAATTTACTTTTGGTTAAAAATTGATTTCTCCTTTTGAAAGTTGACACATGTTGTTCAAAATATATTTGGTTTCCTTCTAAATTAATTTTTTACGGAAAGATGAATTATATCTCTTTTAGTTGAAACTTCTTCTATTTTATTTTACAATTCATCCTTTCTGCTAGAAAAATTTATCTAAAAACATTTTGGTAAAAATGGCATGTTTTATAATTAAAAATTGTAATTTTTTTAAAAATCTTTTTGTTGATTGGTTTTGCCATAAAAAAACTGTTTGGTCTCATTTCCAAATAGAGTGAGTTGGATAATTAATTAAGGTTAAATAATTTATTGGTAAATAATATATTATTATTGTTAATTATACAGTCACACAGACTTTCCCAATAGCATTTTCTATAGCATTGTGTTCTAAATCGCAGTTATTGTGCCCCATTGCTCCATTTCCTTATAATTTACTAAAAGTGTCTCTCAAAGAGTCTCAGATGAAGAGTCTGGTTACAACAAAACTCCTACGAAACTTCGAATAATCAGGCTGAGGTGTTAGTTTCAACCGAGAAGCATATCTAGTTGGTCTTTTAAGCTGAGAAGGTCACCGACCCTTAACAGCGTTGCCTTTGTTTCTTTATTGTAACGACGCATTTATATAAATGAGAATCTTGGAAATACTGTGAAATTGTTGAATGGAAAAACGTAAATTTTTAGTTTTCATTATTTTGTTATGCTTTAAAAGTTTGCAGTTTTGATTTTTCAAGAGAACTGAAAAAGTTTTTGTGATAACCTTCTAGGGCATTCGAAAAGAAACATTTTTCTTCGCATGATCTTTTTTTCATATCGAGCGTTATTTTTCTGAAAATTATCATTTTCCTGTGTCTTTTGGAATTTTGTAAATGCTATAACTGTAGTCATTTTTGGATTTATGAACAAAATTAATCAGGATAAATTGTTCGTATTTTTTAATACTATGAATATGCGCCATGTGAAATTTTTAATTAAAACGAACGAACCTTACCTTCATTTTAAGCTACTCAAAGAGTGTGCCCAAGGACAATCCAATAAGTCAATTCTTTCGAAAGTAATCGTGCTGACCAATGAAAAACCTACAGACACACTACTGAAGAACGAACGGACAGACACACTGGTAACATTAAAAATTAAAATATATGGTTTTGAGATGAACCACACCAGGTACAATAATATTTTGTTTAATTTATTAGAAGACCGTTGAATTTTCAATTCAGAATTTTTTCATCCAAAAATATGAACTTAAATTAAAAATGATGAATTGTCTATGAAGGAAAATGCGAATTTTCTGTAAAATGATTAAATTTTAAAGAAAATAGTTGTTTTTTTCACCAAACAGTTAAATCTTTTAACCTACGAAAGTTGACTTTAAGGAATTATCATTTAAAATGACAGTTAAAGACCATACAAAAAAGGTGAATTTTAAATCACGAAGTGGAATTTAAAAAACGACGAGAGGGCATATTTAGAAGCAAGTTGAATTCTTAATAAAAAAGCGAATTTTTTACAACAAAATATACGAATTAAAAAAAAAATGATATTTTCGATAAAAGGGTTTCTCGACAGGTAAATGAATTAATCTTTTTGATTTTAATTTTTCTTTCTACTGGTCTGGTATCAATATTTTTTTAATATTGATCGGCTCTCTGAAAGACCTGTAATCCAATTCTAGCGGGGCTAGAGAGTATTTTTGCACAACTTCCAAATAAATATTTAAAAAATATTAATTTTAGAACAGTAGAAAAACAGTTACCATCAAAATCATCAAAACCAAATAGTGGTATCTTGAAATGCAGGGTTATTCTTATTTTAAGTAATTTTCATCGTTCAAATTCATCCAATTGCTAAAAAGTTAATCCACTTTGTAGAAAATTTGACTATATTTGGGAAAATGAATGTTTTTTGGTTGGAAATTAATTTTTTTTACTGAAAATTAAGCTATTCACTGATAAAAAATTAATCTTCTAAGTGAAATATTGAATCATTTTGTTAATTCGGACGCCTCGATATTTTAATTTTTAATTAAAACCATTTTTCTTAATTATACATACATACATTTATTTTTTGATATAATTTGTTTACATTATTTTATCTTTTTCAACTACAACAACATACTGCTTAAATCAGAATATAAATCGTGATATTTTCATAAATTTAATAAAAATTACAGTAATATACTTCTTGAGGGTGCAAAAAGAACAAATTCAAAATACAATTTCCCTTTACTATATCTGGCTACTTTTGGGTTAAAAGTGAACCATGCAGAAGGAAAAATAAACAGTTTATAATCAGAAGTGTTATTGATCATCTTTCCCAGTTTTTCAGAGGTGATATTAATAATATTAATAATCAGAGGCAAAATAATAATTTTAAATCATTTTCATGCTGCTAAGAAAAAATTAACAGAAATTAATTCTTTGATATAGTAGTTTTGCCGGACGACTGAAAAATCGCGAAAAATAAAATTCTGGAATATTAAAATTCCCAGATTATAACATACCCGAATTGAAAAATTCCCAAATTGTGAAGTTCACGATAGGTTACAATATTTAAATATTAGAAAATTCCCGAATGAAAATTGCCGAATTATAAAATATCCGATTTGGAAATTTCCCGAATTAAAACAATCACAATTTTTTATAAATATGTTTTATTGATTCCAAATACGATAATGAAATTTTATTTTTTAAAATCATTTGTAATGTTTAAAATTTAGAAAATTATTGTTTCAAATTAAAATAATTACAATAAATAACATTCGCCCCTCGAAAAAAACTCACCCAATTTTTTCTTTGTACCTTATAAATGAATTATTATTGTATTTGTTATTGTATTATTGTATCATTATTGTATATGCAATCAAGAAAAAATATTTATAAAAATATAGTAATTGTTTAATTTAGGGAATTTTACAATTCAAATATTTTATAACTCGGCAATTTTCTTGTCCGGAATTTCATTATTCGGAAATTTTATAGTTTCGAGAATTTTATTTTTCGGGATTTTTCAGTCGTCCGAATTTTTCATTTTCATATTAATTCCTCTTGAAGAAGGTAACAATAATTAAAATTTGTATTAAAGACATCCCAATAAGTATGCCAGATTTAAAAAAAAAACTAATTTTCCGAGAGCTTTTTTTCAGATTTTGTTGTCCAATTGGGTTGTACGTTCTTTTGAACTAAAAAAGTCATTTTTTTACCACTGTGGGGCCGATTGGCGCCAGGTTAGCCAGATTTGTATGGGGCTTATTACAGTTATTTTTAAATTTTCAAACTTATTAGGATGTATTTAATTTACATTTAAATTATATAAATTAAATATATGCTAATTAGGATGCAAAATTACCAAAAAATGTAATAAGCCCCATCATAATCTGGCTAATCTTGCGAAAACCGTCCCACAATGTGAAAAAATGACTTTGTTAGTTAAAAATAACGTACAGCCCACGCAAATCAAAGGGATTGGACAACAAAATCTAAGAAAACCTCATAAGATTTCTAGGAGAGATGTCGGGACTGATTTATAAATTAGGCTTTCAATTTTTTTATAAATAAACAACTATGACGAAAAAATGGCCATTTTTTTCTATTTTTCGTTCCCGGTGCTCGTCGGAAATTGTTAAAGTGGCCTAAGTTTCCTGAATTAACATTAATTAAAAATAACAAAGTATTAAAGAGAAAACAGAAAAATTGAATAAACAAATTATTTTTTGAAAGAATGTTCTTTACAATTTTCCATAATTTTACCCTTTTTAAAAGTTAAGAAATTTAAATTAGATTAATATCCAAATTAAAAATTCTATTTAACGTTCAATCATCAAATTGATGAAAACTCGTGTAAAAAAACGATAATCCAACAACCAAATTTTTACCACAACAAACCAACCAAGAATGCTCCAATTGTAATGTAACAGAAATTTTGTTAAAAACAAAAAATTTCCTCTTTTTTACTTTTGTCTAAAATTTTTGTTTTTAACGAAAATTTTGTCAGATTACAATTGAAGAATTTTTGTTGGTTTGTTGTTGGATTTCCCCCCCCTTTTTAAAATTATATTGCATGAGATTTGCTTTAGACAAAAGAGTGATGAAGATGTTTGTTCTTGAGATTATTATTTTCAACATTATACACAAATTAAAAAAAAAATGCATTATTCAATAAAGAAATGTTTGGACAAGGCATTTCTAGAAATAAAATGGAGCTTTTTCGATGCCAGCTTTTTTAATTAGGAGCTTTATGATGATTTCAGAAAAAAATCTTAATTTTTTTATTTATTAATTTTATGACTTCTTTAAACAATTTTAAGGAACAAGTGCATCAATGGGGCATCTGTCGATGGAAAAATCCGGTTTTTTAGATATCAGTCCTTTTAATTCTAAACTTCATGATAATTTCAGAAAGGTTCGTTATTATTTGATGAATTTTATATTAAAAAAAAAAATTAATAAGCGAGCACCGGGAACTTCAGATAGAAAAATGGCATTTTTTCGTCATAATTGTTTATTTATAAAAAATGAAAGTATATTTTAAATATCAGCCATGAA
This sequence comes from Acraspis erinacei, assembly GCA_035041075.1. Classification (NCBI taxonomy): domain Eukaryota; kingdom Metazoa; phylum Arthropoda; class Insecta; order Hymenoptera; family Cynipidae; genus Acraspis; species Acraspis erinacei. The sequence goes on from JAWWLR010000002.1 coordinate 46,694,755, forward strand.
ATCTCTCTTAGAAATCTTCTTAGTTTTTTCAACTTTCTTAGTCCAAAAAGTTCAAAATTTGCGGCCTGTACTTTATTTTGAACCAGAAAATTCATCTTTTCCCCACACTGTGCGCCCGTGAGCAACGCTCACTTTAATACCAATACTGATATCGGGCGTACCGTGCTGGTCCTGGCGTAGTAGGTCGCGGAGGAAAATCGAATGTGCTTGACCGATACCCTTTCACACCATGGCCCAGGTTAGAGATGGAGTAAATCATACCACCCGGATAGTTAGCTGGACCGGCTTCATTGGATCCATATGGCAATGAAGATACATATAAAATATTCCCGTCTTCACCTCCGAAAATGCATGCGTTGAGTTTGGCTGCAGGCAGCCGAATGGATCGAACCACGTGATTAACTCTATATGGATTAATTTCAAGGATCTAAGAAAATTGAAAAATGTTAATTTTAAAGAAAGATTCATTTTTGGAAATATTTTTCAAGATATTGAATCCTTACATGTGAACCTCCATTAAGAGGCACCCAGAGCTGGGCTCTTTTATCAATTGTCATACGACCCAGAACGGCACGACCGCTGTAGATAGGATGCCTCCGGTTATCAGGTAACATATTCCATTCATGCAAGTCAAAGACGACACGAGTCAACCCTAAAAAAATCGATTTAGTTACGAATTGAATCATAAAAACTTACGTTTCCACTAAATTTATTTATTGATATGGTATATAAACCTAGATTTCGGAAAAAAGTTAAGTTTTCAACCAAAAAGATTGATACGACCCCAAGAGTGTCAATATTCTACCACAAAAATATTTCTTTTAACAAAATACAGGAATTCTCAACTAAACACGGAATAGTTAAATTTTCGGTTAATAATTGATTTAAAAAAAAAATAATTTTCGATAACAAATTCGATACTTGTAAAATTTTCACACTATTTAAATCAAAATGTAGATTTTTGAAGCTTTCAAACACAACACTTACAAAATTTCTAATTTAAGCATTTTGAAATGCTTAAAACGAATTAAAATTTTTTATAGAAGTTTCGGGAAAAACGAAACAGTATTTGTTACGTGCAAAATTACTAAAGGATCATTTTGAGAAATAAGACTTTTTGAGAAATAAAACAAATTTATATTGTTCGTTCATAAGTTTAAAAATTAGAATAAAAATGATTCTATTAATACTTTTGCGCCGGGCGTATATTATTTTTATGAAGTTGGATAAAAACGCTGCAAAAATTGAAAACTACAATTATCCGACGGCAGATAATTTTTATGGACCAAATGCATTGAACAAAACGTTATTTCTGTAATATCTTCGCAATGAATACTAATGACTGTCATTTCATTATGTCATTAAATAGTTTTTAATAAATAAAAACTATTTTTCAAATACACTTATATAGAAAAAATTAGGTTTTATGAAGATATTAGCAAGATAGGGCAAAAATGGACCGAATGCCATACATTTGATCCAATTTTTTCCCTTCAGTAATCAAGGAAGTGAAGTTAGCTGGTGATTGAAGTGAAAATACCTAATAGAAGAACTTCAAACATGGGGTTCTTTTTTGTTTATTAACGACTATTAATTATTGTTTTTTTATATTATACCATTTATTTAACGTCTGAACATGGCACCTGTTTTTAGTAGCCATCATGTACACCTTTTAATTTAAAATTATCTCACTGCAATATTTCATATAATTGTAATTCTAGGTAAAATAGAACAAAATTTATTTGCACAAAACTTGTAAACTTCTGTAGATTTTTCGAGCGATTCTCGTACTTTTATATTATGTTAAGAAACTAAAATTGCAATAAAATACAGCAATATATAATAAAATAGAATTTTTACATTCTCATCATTAATTATTGAGGAAGTATTAGAATTGTCAGAAATTTGGCACCACCATGTTTCAACGGATCTCGACGTTTCGCGACTCGCTGAATCCGAAAATCAAGTTTTTACTATGGAGTCTATCTGTCTGTCTGTCTGTCCGTCCGTCCGTAAAAACTATACCGCTCGAAAAAATTAACGGATCAAA
>JAWWLR010000002.1:46905566-46916648 GCA_035041075.1 Acraspis erinacei
CTTTTGTATCTTTTGTGTTTTATTTTGGGCCGTTATATTATACCGACATTTTTTCACATCAGCTTACACGAGATAGGATAAGTATAAAGATGAAATTTCGGGAAATTAAATGAAAGGCACTAAATAACATTTGTGTTTTGCAAAAAAAAAATTATTTTAGTAATAGTTAAGTCATTTAAAATGGATAAATTGAGAAAAGTTAAAATAATGATTATTATCAAATTATTTCAACTTTCCCAGTTCGAATATTAAATATTATAGAATCTTAAAAATAATTGTATTCTAATATCTTGCTTATACAGAATGTTTTAATATTAAACATTTCTCTATTAATTTCCAAATTGTCTTTTGAAACACTAAATTAATAATTAAAATGAAATAAAGTTAAAACCAATTTTGCAATAACTGAAAGCTTTTTAGTATTGGATAACTTCAAAAACGGTAAAGTTGAGACATTTTTATCATTCTAAAATTAGAAATAATAAATTATTATTTTGACGGATTGGGAAATTAAAAAACTTATATGGCTGTATATGAATAAAAAATAATTTAGTTCACACTCCTCCTCCTGTCAACGTCCCATGGGATGGTGAGGACGGTGATTGATCACAGAAATGATTTAAGTCATGCCAATTCTTTTTACTAATTTTCTGTGGATTCCACATTTTTCCGAATGAAATATGCCGCAATGTGACTTGCTACAAATCTGACTTGCCACAAATGTAGCCTCCTCCAAATCCCTTTCATTCGTCTTTTCGATTTTTATCTAAATAGTCGAATTTTCAACCTACAAAGATCAATTTTTAATCAAACGGACGAATTTGGATTTTTAATACAAAAGTATGAATTTACTATCCAAGAATACGAATTCTCAACAAGACAGTGACATTTGTATCAAAATAATAAAATTTATAAACAAAATAGTTGAACTTTAAACTAAAATGGCGAATCTGCAACAACAACAATTATTAACAAAGAAAATCAAGTTTCAACCAAGTATTTAAATTTTTAATAAAAAAAGAATAATACTGAACGAAGAATATAATAGTAACGACATGCCATTGAAAACATATTTTAATTTTAAATGAAAAACAGGTGGATTCAACCATAAATCATCTTTCAACCAAGCAGTGGAATTTCCATCTAAAAACGATAAATTTTCAATCACAAATGGAATAGTTAAATTTTCAGTTAAAAAATTAATTTTCAATAAAAACCAAATAAATTATAAACAAAGCAGTTTGATATTAACCAACAAAATTAATTTTTAACAAATTTGTTCAACTTTCAATCATGTCGTTGAGTTTTCAAATAAAAATTATCAATTTTCAACCAAAAATAGAATAATTGTTTTCGCGTAGAGTTGTTATGGTTAGGAAGAAAATTCAATTTTTGTTTACGAATTTTAATTTGTTGGTTAATAAAACTTATCGGGTAATTATTGTTCAGCAATATTTGGGAAATATTTTTTTTAATTTTAGCGTGAAATTTTTTGTGCGATAATCAAATTCTTAAATTAAAAGTTTAATTATTTTTATTTTAAATAGTTTAAAAATGTCTCAATAGCTTCAACATTTTACTTTAAAACCTTAAAAAATCTACATGCTGTTTCAAATTTTTCCAAACCTCATATCAAATTCATATCATTTTTAAAAATAAAAAAAATCATTTTCAATTTCCCTAGGATTCTTAAGAAAATATTTTTATTCTGTTGAAGCCTTTCAAAATTGTTAAAAAGCTTCTAAATTTATTGTTCGAAACTTGTAAAAATATACATTTTGTTTCAAATTATTTGCATGGAAATTTCGATACGAATAGCCGGATTTTGTCGGTATACGTAGACACTTCGTTCAAACGATTTCAAATTCTAACTAAATTTTGAACCTTTTCAAAACTTCTAAATATCTCTTTAACTTACTTGAATTGTTCCTAGGAATAATAGGTGTTCAATAATTATTTATAGAACAAAATTCAATCATTTTACTTGCAAAATGAAAAATCTTTAAATAGAACAATTAAATTTATAATGTTTAAAGTTTAATTTTTCTACCTACTAAGCCTTCAAATTTAAACAGTGTAATTTTGAACGTTAAAATCTGCAAATTCTTCAATTTTGAACTGATTCCAAATCGTCATGTACAATCAGATATTCACTATTTAATCCTTAAAATAATCTTCAATTTAAAAAAATCATTATAATTGATATTTAAATTTGATACACTAAAAATAATTGTATCCCAAATTGTCGATTTGAAACGCTTCTAACTTGTAATTTTTTTAAGCCTTTAAAACTGCACTTCAAAATTCTTTAAATATTTAAATTGTGATACATTTTTTTTCTAAAAATTTGTAAAATTCCCGGTCAAAAAATAAATTCACTCTCATTTCCAAGTTTTCCGGGACTCTCGGTTCGGCAGCCACCCTGAAAATTTAAAAATCAATTAATTCGAAATCCTTAAAAATTAAATTTTGAGAATTTGTAAAAAAAAATCGAAATCTGTACAGGATTATGAACAGGAAATTTTTGGTTTCGACCACTGTGAGGTATTGTGTTTTACTACATAAAAATAAGTACGAATAATTAAACAATTTTCAATTTCTGGCATATCATCTGAATTAATTAATCATTTCCAATTGAAAAACAATAAAAATAATCGAAAATGTAAATTGAGGAAAAAATAAAAGTCACACAGTTTACATTGTATAAGGTATGTTATTTATTATATCTTATGTACATTCAACATCGTCTTGACAACACCATAGGAAAAATGTTTTAAAGTCATCCCAAATATTTGTCGACAATTTCTATCTTGTGTTCTCTTATTTTTCATCTCTTTATACAATAGAATCATTCAAGACACGGAGGCGATGTGTGTTGGCCAATCGGAAACTCATCATTGGCAATTACTTAAAATAAACCTGTTAAATACAAATACGTTATTGCAAACGCATTTGAAGCGATGTACATCGGACGGTACCTGTTTTGCTATAATCTCAACAAAAAAAATGTCCCTTTCTTTTTATCTCTAATTACTTTTCTTTTTTTTTTGTTCATTTCGAAGCAGGTACTTTGGCAAAAAGAGTTCGCTCTAAAAAAAGAAGAGTGGAAAAAGTATATAAAAAAAAGATAAACAACGCGCACTCAGTACTTGGTTTAATAATTAATAAACGCTTAACTAATATTATTCTTATCGACTCGACAACCGTGTTTGCTCGTTCTTTTTATTTTTATTTATACAGGGTGGAGTTTTTGCAAAACTCCAAAATAAAGGAAACGCCTTTCTGCCTCTCCCTTTTCATTCTAGCGATAGATAAACCTATTTACCATAATAAAAGTTCTTTAATTTAGTCAGATCTCTAAATAATAAATAAGTTTCTTTTTTTTAATAAATAGTAGTACAGAATTACAAATGTGATAAATGCTGGGGAATTAAGTAGAAAGTGTGAGGCGTTTATCGAATTCGCGTTATCTAAAATAGAGTCCTTTCAAATTTTATTATTTGAATTTCCCGCCAGAATTTTAATCTCTACATATTTGAAATTATGTTAAACATTAACAAAATCTCGAATTTGAAGCGTTTATAACAAAAAATAGTAAAAGGTTATCTTTAAGTGTGAACGTTAAAATTCTGACGAGGAATTTAAAATCTTAACCAAATTATGGAAATTACTCTATTTTGGTTCTGCTTTAGCGGAATTAGCTTCACAGACATTTTTAAAGAACATTCACGCTGATTAGAGAATTTTGATTTTAAGACACAAATTCTCAAAATTCAAATTTGAGAAATTGCTCTCTTTGTTATTTTTTATTTCTTCGCTACTTTCCTTCTCCCGCAATCCGCTAACTTGACTCACGCAGTCTCTACAGATTATTCGTTTAACTTCTTACCACAAAGACTTAGGAAGATGCTAATAATATCCTTTGAAAACTTTTAACATTTCTATATAAAAATCTGCATTTGCGAGTGTTTAGCCGATATTTGAAATTGCTTTCACTTGGAAAAATCTCAATTTTATTCTACGAAGGAGCCATTTTTTAATTATGTTAGAGGTTATGTTCAAGTGTGACATTACCCTCATTCTAGCGGGAAATTCAAATTGAAAAATTAAATAAAATATTCAAAATTAAATCTTTTCAAATAAAAACTAAAGTCCTGCTTTTAAATTTCCAATACAAAGTCCCTTTCTCTCTTTTATCATTAGAGATTACAAATGGTCAGTCATTTTCAATTTTTTATTCGTCAAACTACTTAAAAAATAAACTGGAATGGACTTCTTTAGAAATGAGACTTGAATCTTGAATTTATAATATATGATTCATGTGTCATGAATTGCGATTAATAATTAATAAATGAGTATTAATAATTAAAAATCAGTGACTAATGATAATTCCAATCGTGAATTCTCGTTCGCGCATTTTTCCTAGTTTCACCCTTGCAATTTTCGGATCGAATCCGACTTGAAATACAATTGATAATTTATAACTGATATGTTCTCAACAAAATCTTACTCCATAAAGTTTCGTGGAACGTATCACAACGTATAGCTTAAAATTACGCATATAGACTTCAAAATTTTAAAAATCGAAGATCAACACGCGCGTTATAAAGAGCACAAAGCGTCATTCTATCGTAGGTCTCGCTTTCTCGTCTTTCTTTCTTTCTTTCTTTCTGTTTTTCTCGCGGGAAGTAAACGAATTTGAGTTATCAAAGTTATCAAAAGTTAATAATAATTTATTGAAATTTTGGAAATTTAACGCCAACTTTTGATAACTTTATTAACGATTCTATCGAAAATCGCTGCTTTTTTTACATTTGATTTCCCTTTCCTCATTTTAATTTCAATTTTGAAAATTTACACATACACATACAGGCACACGCATTCAAAAATTCTCTTGGCACATTTTTTGCTTTCGATATTTCGATAATAGAATAACCTATATAGGTAACACTAAAGGCAAGAATTGTATCATTTCGTAGTTTTCTTTCTTTGTTCGTTCTTTGCTCTTCGTCAGACTTTTCTTTCCTAATTGGAGGATCAGTCAAATTTAGAATTTTGGGATATGAATTATTTTAAATATATCCCAGTCTCACACTTCATTACCTTTCCCCGGGGATTTTTAATCAAGCACGGAGCAATAGTTACTGCGAAAGCATTTAGCGGTTAGCTTTATTTATATTTTATTAAGTCTTTACAAGAGAGAAAACGAAAGCACGGAAAACTGTTTGATTTCCATCATTCAAGAGGTTATGTTTAAGTGCGACCTGACACAATTTTGGCGCCAAATTTAAACTGCAAATTTTGAAATCTGTTCATCTTTCTCTCCTGAAAATTTAATAATCAATGTCAATAACTTTCCCTTTTCTCCAAACTCAAATAGAGAGGCGATTCGATGATTCTGAGTGATTTACTTTTAGGCCGTGTGCATTGATATTAAACATAAATCTCTTAATAACTGTAAATGTAAGAAAAATTAGAGGTCGTATCTGGGTCGTTGCAAAGTCTTTTTAACGTTCTTAACGTACTTTTACGTTTACGGCAGTGATTATATTGGTCTCCTTAAAATTTCCATTCCCAAAAAAATGTCTCTAAAGAAACCTTCTTTTTAATCCTCTAATAAATAAAATCTCTTTTTTATAATTTATAAATAAACTTTCTTTTAAAGAAAGAAAAACAACTTCACCTAGAAAGGAGGGAAATAATTATATTAAATTTTCACCTAATAGTTTTTTTCGGAAAAATTTGCTTGGGAATTTTGTTATTTCGGTTGGAGGAAGAAATACGGAACTGATTCGACTCACGCAGGAAACTGAAGAAAAAAAAAGGGTTTTTATATTGATTTGTCATTTTTCGTTTTTAGTTTTTGACATGTTTTGTCGCTCTCCTCGAATTTAAATTAATATCGAGGCGTGGCGTCATTTATAAATTACGAGATCCTACGAGTTCGCTTCGCTTTATCGACGAGTAACAATTAATAGAAATTTTCTACGACTAAATACACTCTACTTACTGGGAAGTTTCGTCTTCGGGAGGTTTCGATATTTTTTGTTCTATTTTTCCCCTGGCCTGGTAGAAATGATTTAAGATTCTCACAATCTTACACCTTCTCGTCAATAATGAAACGATAATATCATTCTGAGAGCGATTAAATTTTTAAAGCATTTTAATAGAAAGCGTTCGTGATTTGGTACCGGCTCGAAGGACCGAATTTTTTTTCTCATAAAATCAGTAAATAAGCCAGGAGATCAAGAGGAAGGTCCCTCCCATTCACGAGAAATATTTCGCATTCGATGCAAAGCTTCTCTCTTGGCTTCGAGACCAAGAGAGTGTCACTTTTAAAACTTCCACCCCGTGGAAGTTTTTCTTTCTATATCTTAAGTCTCGAATCTCCAATCTCCATTCTCTGGGATAGAATGGAAGATGGACGACTGATTATAGATTATAGAACGTAGATTCTGTACAAAAGGTTTCATTGCTTTTCTAGTTTTCTCTTTTTTAGACTTAGATAATTAAGTTTCAGTTTGGAGAAGTACTAGACAAGAAAACCCTGGGAGGTGGCGGACATTTGTGCGCGCAGGGCGGTCACGCTGTTCATTATTTTCTTCTGGTGGCCGACTAGAGTTATGCCCAGGGCGGTTAGTTCCTGGACAGTGACTCTGGCAGCGGCTTCGAGGGTTGTGACTCCCGCCCTTTCGAAACTTTCGGCATACCGAGACATCTTTATGGAGGCCAACCATTCGCTGACAGATGTCAATTGCGTCAGGTCGACTGCGTCCGGCGCCAGTGGATTTGTTCCCCTGTGAATTGAAATTTAATATTAATTAAGTGGACTTTGAGTCTAGGGGGTAGTTTGCAGGTAAGGGTTTCTTTGGGAATGTAATACATTTTTTACAGAGTGTGTAATTGGGGTCTAGAGGAATTTCAGACTATGGAGGCTTTTAAAAGAAAACAGATGATTTTAAACGAGTAGCACTTGAATTCGATATTCAAGGTAACGGAATTTAAAAAAAAAAAAACTTAAGTAGAATTGAATAAAAATTAAGCCATACTCAGGTGACTTATTCAAATGTTAGTAAGGCTTCTTTTTGAGACGCGGCTTCCAATCACAGATTCCGGAAATCCGAAAAATTCTAAACCATTCCAAAAATTCCAGAATATTCCCGGAAATTCCACAATAATCTAAAAAAGGTACATTAACTTCTATGATATTATGTATAACATAATCTAGAACGAACATTCTAACACGTTCCGAAAAATTCTGAAACTTTTAAATACAGAAATTTAACATTCAAAAAACAATTGAAATAATAAAAAATGTTTGATGGAAACCAATTATCCTCTTCTAGGATAATTAAAATTGAATGTCGCGATATCACCGTATGGAAGGCAAAATGGAAAAAAATATATTGTATCCAAAAATGAGGATTTAAAAAAATCCTTTTAAGACAATGCGTATTTAATTTTTTTTAAGATGCAATAAACCCATTTTCGATGAAAATTTTGGTTATTTAATTCTGTACTTACACCATTCATGTATAAATATTTTCCGATATAATGGACATGTAACATTTTCGTTATAAATTACAGAAATTTAATCGGTTCCAGAATTTCGGTATTTTTGATCTCTCGAGAATTAAAAATTCAAGAATTTTTTTCACAATTTTTCGCTTCCCCGATTTTTATTTTCGATAAAAAAATGTCATACTGTTTTAATTTTAAAGCACTAAACTTTGGGGAAAATTGGAATGTTAAGCAGCCCAAATTTGAATGAATAAATTTAAAAACTTGAATTTTCAAAATGTTTAAAACTTTTAGACATTGAAATTTGGAAATTTTAAATATTTTACACGTTTAATTTTGAAAGAATTCAACTTTAAAAACGTCAATATTTACACGCTCATAATTGAAAAGCAGCTAATTGTCAAATTAATAGAGTTCAAATTCGAAAGCGTGATATTAAAAAAAAACCCCAATAGTTTGCTAATATCCCATTAAAAAAGTTTCCAATTAAAAAAATAATTAGCCTTCCATAGTCTCGCCTAAGTTCTCATTTCCCTCCCTCTTCAAACTCGTTTTCAAAAAAAAAGTCCCAGATTCAACATTCAACTCTTTATCCCAGAAGACAAATTTGATTCGGGAGGTATTAGAAATCTTGAGGACTGGAAACTCACTCTTATCAGGGACATTCTATCTCTTACTCTCTCTGGAAAAAAGATCGATTACGTTTTATGCTCTCTGAGAAAATAGAACCTTGACCAAGTTTGTACAATCTTGCAATCTCTTTAGTAAAAATAACAAGTTACCGATTGCTGATCAATCCTGATTCCTGATTAATGGCTTTAAGTGTCTAACAATAACTTGAAAGTGTCAAGTTCCAAGATTAACTGCATTATTATTCCTTCTTGAAATTCTCATTTATTCAGAAACTGATCTCAGTAACTCTCCTCAGAGTTGTTTGTACTATACCATTCATCAAGTCATAGTATAAAACGTAATCGTAACTTTGGAAACTTTATGTACAATTGGATGAATTCTTGTGCCTCGCAATCTCGATTCATGTGAATTCTAGAAAATAATTCACTCGGTCTATTTCTAGAGGTTTACAGAAGGATTTCAAGAGGTTGATATTTTTTAATTAATTTATCACTATAAGTTCTTGATAATAAAATTCATTCTTACCTTCGAGATTTCTTAATTAGTACCGAAAATATAATATTAAAGACATACAAAATTTTCGAAATAAAAAATATTAATACTTTCTATTTGTTAGAAGATTTTTTTCTTTTTTCGGCATCTTGAAAATCCTGAAATGTGAAATTTCGGAAAATTGAAATTTCCAGGTATTCATAAATTTTAAGAATTCAGTCATTTTTGGAATTTAATTATTTTGGGAGTTTAATAAGTGCGGTATTTCAGTGAATATGTACACAATTTCGCGAATTAATTATATGTTTTTTGTTCTAGGGATTGAATTATAATATTTGCAATTTAGAAAGCTATATAGATTAATTAAATAATGCTAAAAACATAATAAATAATTTCTTGAATTTGTCTCTTAAGCTCCACGAATTTCAATAACAATTCAAAGAAATGGTTATAATATATCTTCTGATACTTAAAATTCAGTATATATTTAGCTCAAATTAATATGGGCACTATATTTAATTGAATTTATACCGCTTCAAAATCCTAACATTTTGAGTAAACATATTGCATTTTCAACAAGATAAACCAATTGTTAGGCAAATATTTGAATTTTCAACCAGAAAAATTCTCTAAAAAAAGGCGATTTTCAACAAAATACATGAACCATCAATATAATAGTTGAATTTCAAACAGAAAAGATCAGTTTACAACCAAAGAAGGAATACTTAAATTTACACTAAGAAAAATTAATTTTCCAAACAATAAAGTTTTAAACAAAGAGATGACAGTTCAACTACAATGTTGAATCTTCAACTGGAACAGATGAATTTAAACACACACAAAATTAATTTTCAACAAAAAAGTTGAGCCTTTAAGCCAAACAGTTCTATTTTCATACAAAAAATGAATATTCAAATAAAACTATGAATATTTAACTGGATTACTTGAATTTTTAACCAAAAAGAAGAATTGTCAAACAAGAAGACTAATTCATTACCGTATAAGACGATTTTGTAACAATGTACAGGAATTTTCAACCAAATAGTTTAATTTTCAATTTAAAAAAATTAAATGTCGAACCAACGAGATGCATTTAAAATTAAAATGATGTAATATTGAATTCGAATAAATTACTCTTTCGGTTAAAAAAAAACTAATTTTCAAACAAAAAGATTATCATGGTTAAATTTTAATTTAAAAAATTAGTATTCAACCAAAGAGATGAATTTTTAACTAAAATGATGGAATATTCAAATGGTTTTCCGGAAACTTTCATTTTCGGAATATTTCAAGTGTCGTTAATAAACAATTTTGGTGGTTTTATTTTTTCCTGTAATTGAAAATGAGGAAATTTTATATTTCGCTAATTATATTTACGGTATATTTCAACATTCAGGATTTTTTATTTTCCGGAAAAATCATATCATTCCACAACTTGAAAGTAATTTCTAATTTAAATTTAAATTTCTCTTAATGCTGAAATAGCTTAAAAGTTGAATTTTTTAATTTGACAGCGTAATAATGTACATTGAAACTCTAGAGATTAAAATTTCGAATTTTCTCTTACCAAAAAAGTTGATAAAAGTTGTAATGAAAAATTGCTACTTTATCAAGGGAATGTGAAGAAGGGGTCTTTTGTAGCATTCAATTCGATTTATTGAACATATTTTCAGAAAGCAACACTTTCGTTTGTATTAAAATTAAATCCAGAATCTTAATCTAAATCGGGACCAAGATTTGTAATATACACATATTTTATACGTATATATATATGTGTATATATATATATATATATATATATATATATATATATATATAGTTAGTTTTGTTATAATAATTTATATACAGAGACACACATAGTGCAAAAGAAAAAACCTTGGAAGGATTTTTAAACAAAGGCGTGCGAGCGACTTTTACACAAGTGTTTATCCGTTTTCCCTACTTTCTTACAATAATATCATTTATAGGATAACTACTATTTTACAGTTTGTTGGCTCGCCCGCCTTCGAAAAGGCATAACACGCATTATTTACACTATAGGGGCAGAGTGAACTTTTATGTCTTAAACCGATTTTCATTATTTTCTTTAATTTAGCATTTCAGTGCTTTTAATTCTGATAATAAGCATATTGCATCTAGCCAATTTCCAAATTAAACTTGAACCCCTCACAAAGGGAATTGCCAATTTTTCCAAACTTTTCGAAGGAAAAGCACGTGAATTTCGAAGATCTGCAAAATTAAGAACTCGTAAATAGTAAGTTACAACAACAACAAGAACAAAAACAAAAAGTCAAGCTCATGAGCTATCACGAAAATCAGTTTAAAACACAAAACTCCACTGCAGATAAAAGATCACCGCACTTGTATTAAGAGTGAATAACTCTTTAAAATTAAAATAATATTAGTGGCAGTGTGCTGGAGCCGCAATACTAATTG
>JAWWLR010000002.1:46917235-46929117 GCA_035041075.1 Acraspis erinacei
CTCTGGCTTGTTAGCTATCAAGATTAGTAACTATAATAATAATAATAATATGAATCAAAAGGACGTACACATAGTATACCTAGTAATAAATACGAGTATTATCGTCATTATTTACATATGGATTACGGTGCATATGAAGCAAGCAGTGCGATACGAACTAAAAGGGTTACAAGCAGAGCAAAAAAACACTGACTACTTGGGGGGAATATCCGACATTCTCAGAAAAAGGAGAACCCCAGTTTTTGTTTTTTTTTTCTTTTTCTTTTTCCATGTTTACTTAAACCATTTAACTTATTAATTAAAATTAAAATATGTCAGCGTGGGATGTTCTGGAAATAGTTGTCTATTCATTTCCCCAATTTAACAAAATTAAGGTTCTCCTTTCTCTTCGATTTCCGGCAATAGCCGTTCTACATTTTTACCTTTTCCTCAAATGCACGTTGGAAGCCGACGTAGCGGGTGGGGGTGGGGGTGGAGCACCCCTTTCCCTGATTCTGACAATTGTTAGCATTTTGTTAGTGCATGGAGGCGACACTTGCGCGTGTTATTTTACCTGGTGTTTTTTTCTCATTCCTCTCTCTCTCTCTCCCCCCCTTCTCTCTCTCTCCCCTTCTCTCTCTCAAACACACACATTCATTCTTCATTCACTCTTTCACTTTCTCCTCACGCTTTCTCTCTTGTTCGTGTGTTCATGACTGTATGGATTTGGAGTCTGTGTGAAAATGTGTGAAAAGGTCTTACGACTCAAAAATAAATTAAATTAAGATTGAAAAATTGGATATAGTAAAAAATGGCGAGATTTGTTAAATTCTTGGAAGTCCCAACCCTGGTGAAATTTGCAAAGATTTTCATCCGGAGATTTTGATTTTTCTTTGTTTCTTTTCATCAAGGCAGATTTCTTTTGATTGTATAAATGGGCAAATGCTTCGTAAAACGTTTTCCCAGATTGGTTTCGTTATCTCGACTCTCACTCTGCCCTCGCACTCGTTTCTCTTTCTTAATCTCCCTCAGTCTACTACTATTACGTATATTTATTTTTAATTTTACTTTATCGATACGCGAGATATTATTATGCGATTATCCGTACTCGGTATCGCGTACATTTTAAAATCTCTCGAGTATAAAAATACTATTCTAACTAGTCGAAGGTCGCGTTCTTCGCAGATAAGTCTTTTTTAATCAAAGGGCTCGTATTTCCAACTCCTACTAAACTTTCCAAATCGCTTTGCGATTAAAGATAATTGAAACATTCCTAATTATTACGCTTTTATTTATTTTTTTTTTATTCGACCCGGATTTCAGGCCGAGATTATTTAATTCACGTCCTTAACAATTTTCCGAAAACTGAAGGAGATGGAAATACGGCGATTAAACCTCTTTCATCAATAAATATTATATTAAATACAATCCTATGTATGTCGCGTTTTAAGATTAACACCATGAATGACGATGACGATATTAATAATAATTGAAATAATTAATTATTTCATTAATTAATAACAATAGAAAATTCTGAAAGTCTATATATGCACGCCAATCACGTGAATATTCTAAAATCTCCGGGCTATTCTATATTGCTATTCGTTGGTTGAATTCGTCCTCTATAGTTTTCATTTTTTTCATCGCTAAACAGGTATCTAATAATTAATCATTCTCTTTTTAAACCATCTACATATCTTGTAACATATATCTTCGTTTCTCGAGCTACTATATTTATTATTCTTTTATTTAGAAACTCTACGCTTTCGATTATCGAGAGTCGATATGTCGATCGACTCCATACTCAATCCTCTCAATTAATTCATAATTAAAAAGCAAAAACGCGGTATAGCGAGGATAACGAGCGACGCGAAAAGAAAAAATCACGGGGTTATTTACAGCGGTTCCTAGTCTTTTGATATTTACCCTTTCCGTGGAAAGAAAGTGACAATGCCCATTTCTAGATGTTCGCCTCGAGGATTGGAAAAATTTTCGGAACTCGAGGCGCGAATACGAATTAGGAAAGAAAAAAAAGGTGAGAAAAATTATTTTTTCAAAAATTATAAGTTAAAAGACTCGTCGGTTCTGAATTACTTTCCCCTTTCGAAGTTACAATTGGAGGGAATCGTAGCAAATGTAACTCTAACTTAAGAATAGAACTAAACTAGCCCGGTGGACGACTTGCTTCTGTGTACGAGTCTAACTTTACAAAACTTAAACCCTGCAACTAGAGTATTTCGTAATTATAATAATTACTAATTAATAATCGTAAAAATAAGGATGTAAAAATAATTACAGAAGATTGTACGAGTTGGAAGTCTCTCGAGCCACCTTCGACCTGAGAAGGGCCGAATGTCATTTTTACAGGTCAATTTATCGTTTGTACATTATAATTTCTCGGATTGTCCAGAATAAGGGGAAGGTGGCTAGAGAGATTTTTTTTTAGGAACTGGATGTTAGTAAAGCGTCAAAATCGATAGATATTAAGACCAAGGAACCAAATTCGGCTGATTGAAATTTAGTGCGCAGTTATAAGATCCATAGAAACTCCACTGCGCAATCAAAGTGCTACTCCGGGATCATTATCATCGAGTCGTAATATATGGAAGACCACACAAACACGTTTGTAACTCATAATTTAAATCCGACCGGAATTCGGCAGTCTTTAATTTAAAATTCTGTCGATTTTGAGACTTTTAATCCAGATTTCGGCTGATATTAGCCAAAGTGCGTGAAGGGGACCCAATTTGGATATGTGAGAGGTGGTTGGTGTGGGAGTGCGTGTGTGGCCGAGTGCGTGTGATAGTGTAGAGTACGGCCGGCTCCTGCTGGCATTACTGGAACGGCAAGCGCTGATTGGGCCTGATGGCCCACTACCTCTACGAACTGGCCTGAACCTGAGCCTGGAATTGCCACCTGTCCAGTCTGGGCAGCCGCGCTGTGACTTGTCACATAGTATGGATTGTGTGCAGGAGGCCTCACACTGTTGTTGTTGTTGTAGTTGTCGATGTAGATGTGGTAGTCGAGTTGAGTTGTTCGTAGTCGGGTACCAAAGACACCACAAAACCAAAACCACAAAGAATTAGCCCAGAAAAAAGAAGGAAGAAACTAAACCAAGGATTTGGGACGGGAACTTTGCAGGATATAGTCTACAAGGAAGAGAAATCTTTTCTCTCGAAGGCTTCGGAAGGAAGAGTTCCAAAATACTTCAAGTTAGTGTCCGAATTAAATGAAAATTAATACTTGCAAGTGGAGTTAATAAAATATTTAAAATATAGGGGTTTACTGCAAAAATTTAGAACTCTTTTAGGGTTAAAAAGGCTTGATTTGGATTCTTGGATTTAAATAATAAAGCATTAAAAGCGACAAAGCTTTCTGAGAGCCACCGCAGTACGACGCGTATCCGCCCTTAATCTACAATATTCGAAAGAAAAAAACCGCGAAAAAAAACGTAGACTTTCGTCCATAAATTAATTTTGCTCCCAGCTGTTAGCAAGAGGATTTTCCTGATGGAATGTTTAAAGGAATTACATTAAAAAAAAAGAATAAAACAAAGTAAGAGAAATAAAAACGACAAAAAAATAGGAAGAGAAAAAATAAAAAAATAAAGGTCCGGTAGAGTCCAGTTTGACGCGTTTCCAGTAATGCCAATCAGGTTTTTTTTTTACTTTCAGGGCACTCCGAGCGCATCCTTCTTTGACCTTTTGTGGAAGATTCGTGAAGATTTTTGTGGATCATCGGGACGTATGCGTGTACAATTACATGAATTAACACAACATCGAAGCCCAGTATAGCAGAAACAGAGAACATAGAGCGTGTGAGCTTTGTTTAGCGAGAAACGTAAACTTGAGCTGTCGAGAAAATTAATTTATGGACACGATATGTGAAACTCGCGAGGCATGCGGCATGATTTATGCTAATAGATGATGCAACGACTTGGCAGAAATTAGTTGACAATGTATTTGTTACCAAATTTATTTTGATTCGATATGATAAGTAAAGTGCAAGTCTAGTGTACAATCAGAACTGAATTTATAATCTAAATTTCCTAGCAGATCATTGTTATTTTTAAATTTAAGAGCCCCAAAATAAAGTCTTCCCAATTCATCAAACAATATATCCTTATGAATTTCAAAATTCCTAATCTTCGTCTGCTAAGTCGTTCAAGTGATGATTAGGCTTGCACCGATCGTACTACGTTAGTCAAGTTCCCTAATTCTTAATTTCCATTTAGTTTCTTGTTAATGAATGAAAACTCTTATAAATAAAAGATCCTGCGAGATAGTCACGCAATCCTGATAGTATTGATCTTCATTGTAATATTAATCATAATCAGAATTATGATCACGATATCATTTTGTACTTAACTCTATATAAGATTGAGAAGAAACGATGTTTACCTGTTTTGGGCGATTTTCCTCAAAGTGTCTGGACTGCGGATGAGTTTGTCTAGCGTCTGGGTTAAGTTGGAAAATGTGGGTCGGTGGGTTCTCTCCTTCTGCCAGCAATCCAGCATCAACTGGTAAATTGCTTCGGGACAGTCCATCGGAGCTGGAAGTCTGTATCCTTTCTCGATGGACTTTATCACATCCTGGTTCGACCAGTTCCAGTACGGCCTTTCGCCATACGACATTACTTCCCAACAAACAATTCCCATACTCCAGACGTCGGAGGCGCTGGTGAATTTTCGGAACGCTATTGCTTCCGGTGCCGTCCACCGAACGGGGATTTTACCTCCCTGCAAATTAACGTACATTTTAGAGCGCGGAATATGAATTATAAGAGCGTCTTGCAGAATTTTACAAGCAAACAGAACGCGCCCCGTTTGAATTTCGTAATCACCAAACTCCGTTTTCAAATTATAGGGCTTCCGTGCAAATTTTGGAAAGGCCGGATGACAGCTCGTTCAAACATTGGAAATACCAGATCGCCTTTCGATTATTGTGAAGATATCGAACTCTATTCTTAAATTGTGCAATGTGCGTGACCCGGAGGCGGCAGAGCTCTAAGGGGAACATGGGACAAGACGTTCTCGAGAAAGCGACCAGGGAGAGACAGCAAATCAATGAAATGCATCGGATCGTAAGCATTTTTTCAAAAATCTACCAGAAATGTTTGTGACAAATTTCTGATGCCTTTGGGAATCTGTTCAAAATATTTGAAATATTTTTTTAATATTTGGTAATATTTGTGAAATTATTGAAATCTTTGGGAAATCATTGAAATTTTTGTGCGCTCTTTGAACTCTTTGTGAAATAATTTAAGTATTTGTGAAATCTTTTTAATCTATCCGAAATCATTAGAAAATTATTCAAATTTTTGTGAAATCTTTGAAATCGACCTGATATCTTACCGAAATTTTTCAAAATTTTGTGAAATCTGAAATATTGATGAAATCTTATAAATTTATCCGAAATCTATGCTAAATATATCTTGAAATATTTGTGAAATATTTGAAATCTTTCTGCAATCTTTAAAAACTATCGGAAATCTTTGTGAAATGATTTAACTCTTTGTGAAATCTTTTAATCCTTCCAATTTCTTTTTGAAATCTTTGGAAAATTATAGAAATCTTTGTGGAATCTTTGAAATCTACCTGAAAATCTTTCCAATTGTTTTAAAAATCTTTGTGAAATCATATACATCTTTCAGAAATCTTTGAAAATCTTTACGAAATATCTGTATTTATCATTTATTATTATCTTATCATGTAATGTTCATTGTTTATTTATTATTTTAGATTTAGGAAAATGTTTACATAGTATAATATTATGCACAAATTGTCTATCTGCCCCCTTCTCCAAAAAAGGATCCGCCGCTTCTGGCGTGACCAAACTGGTTCCAGTTCGAAATTAACTTCCGCTGAGCCTTAGATCAAGAAACTGCGAAAAACTGGATTATTTTGAATGAATAGGCCGGCTACACTTCGAAATTTGGACGGCCGCGTTCCGCTCTAATTTCGGATCCCACAGGAGATCCTGTCCTAAAAATGTTTTAAAATTTCAGTTGGATGAATTACTTACCCTGGTCGTGTAGGCTCCTTCCGTCGCGCTTTCGATCTCGCGACTGAGACCAAAATCTGCGATTTTGCAGACGAGGGCCGCGTTGACGAGAACGTTTCTCGCCGCAAGATCCCGATGAACGTAGTTCATCTCGGCGAGGTACTGCATCCCGCTCGCAATACCACGCAGCATTCCGACGAGCTGGAGAACTTGGAACTTGCCGTCGTTGGCTCGAAGGAATGTGTCCAAACTTCCGTTCTCCATAAACTCAGTAATGATCATCACTGGATTACTTTTGGTCACCACACCCTGGAGGAATATCACGTTCGGGTGCTCAAACTGACCCATTCTCGAGGCTTCAGTCAGGACGTCGTTCCGCGCCTTGTCGGCCGATCCTGGCTTCAGAGTTTTGATCGCCACGTCGATCTCTGATCGACCGTCTGGTGGCAGTTTTAACTTTCCTCTGCATACATCGCCAAATTCTCCTCCACCTAGAATCAAAAGTTAAATTCATATATTTACAAGGTGTCTAGTCAAATCCTGGGGAAAAACTTCCCTGACAATTCCACGTTTTTTCTAGGTTTAATTTTAAAACCATTTTTTTTTAGTTTTTTTTTCACGGAGAAGCAAAGAATTCGAGTCCTAAGAGTAAAGGGGCATGGCCTAATGCCTGAAACTTCAAGATCTATGCTTTAAAAGCAAGGGTTCCGAGATCTTAGTTCACGCGCAAAAGTATAATAAAATCAAGTAGCAGTGCCGTAAATTAATCTCCCGAAATTTCTCTCCATGCACGAATTTAATTATTATGACAAGATATTCTTAACTGGTTTAGCACGATAGATTAGTTAAATAATTAAGCCTTTATTGGCCAATATTTCACTATTTACGATTTTCCTAATTTTCAGGTAAGGAGGAACAATTATTTTTCCATACAAATAAAAATAGATTTAGTTTGAAAACAAGTTTAATTTACTTTTTAACCAAGTAGTTTTATTTTCAACCAAAAACGTGGATTAATTATTAAAATAATCAATATTTGATTGCAGTACTTGTATTTTTAAGCAAAAAAGAACAAATGTTTGAAAAAGACGATTAATTTTCTGCCAAGCCGGTTTAAAAAAATATATATGTGTGTGTTTATGAATTTTTAATAAAAAAGTTGAATTTTCAACTAAAATTATGATTTTTTTTTAGAAAAAGAGTTCAATCTTTCACTGGAATAGTTGATTTTTTAACGAAAAAGGTGAATTTAAAAAAACAGATTAATAATTACCAAATAAGATCAATTTTCTAGAAAATACTTGAATTTTAAATTAAAAGGGTAAATTGTGAACCTACAATTGGAATAGTTGCATTTTCGATTTAAAAAAAAAACTAATTTACTACAAACAAAAACTAATTTAAAAAAAAATTAAATCTTCAAAGAAAGTGATTAATTTCTAAGAAAAAGATTATTCTTCAGCTCAGAAGATTAGTTTCTATCAAAAAAGTAAAAATTTTCAAATAAAAAAGAGAATTTTGCAACAAAATATTAAATAGTTATATTTCCAGTAAAAAAATAAAAATTAACTGGAATAGTCAAATTTTCAGTGAAAAAAATTCATTTTCAGACTACGAAAAAAAAAATTTTGAACAAAACAACGAAACATTAATTTTTAACAAAAAAAATATCTCTTGGCCCAGTAATTAAATCTCCATTCATAAAGATGAGTTCGAAACAAAAAATGTATTAGTTTATATTTGAACCAAACAAGAAGAATATTTTTAATAAAAAATAATTAAATTCAAATCAGTAATATGATGCTACCTTTACAAATGAAAAATCATTGTTATTCAATTTAATATTGGAATTTAACAAAAAAATTAAACACGCTCTCGAAAAAATGGACAGACTTAAAAAAAAAATCCCCCGACATTTCTAGATTATCCAGCTAGGCAGACACCTTGTATTCAATAATTAAAATTGCATTTGACACATGTAGTCGAAATTTTCAAGCGGCCAATGTCAGCAGAATTGTTTTTGCATCCAGCTAAATTCAGTTAATGCCAAATTTGGAATTTCCTTTAAATTCAAGTATCAAGACATTTGATTGATGAAAAAAAGATGAAACTCTTGCCTATAATTGCTTCTATCGTGATGTATCCAGCGTCGATTTCTCTCGCGAATTCCCTGACTGCCTGATTGGGATCCTCGTACGTGTGAGGATCGACGTAACTCCTGGAACTTGCGCCACCAGTACCTCCAGCACCCGCACCAGCAACTCCCACTGCAGGAGTGAAGAGTGGCGTGGTCACTGTAACGTCAAGAAAACAGAGTTCATTATATTTACACCGGGGCCGACCTGGTGAATTTTTGACGGAAATTTATCGTCACTCTTTTTAACTCCTTTTACCTCCTCATATAATCCTAAGCATTCTCTTACTTAATTTTTACGATTTACCAAAAAGTCCCAAACGCCAAACGACAATACAAAATTACCAACGTAAAATTCAAGATTTCTCACGACAATTCATTCTTTCTCGGAGATTTTTCTTGAAGCTTTTTTTTCATCATTTAATTCAATTTGATTTCAATACCAAGATTAAAAACTGAGGAGTCCATATTTAAGCCGCCAAAGATTCGAGTACAGCCAAGTTTCATGCCAACTTATCTTAGATTCGAGATAAATGTTAGTACGAACGCAATCCAGTTCAGCTTGAAAAGTTGAACTCATTGGAACGAATCGATTCCAGCGTGAGGTTACTAAATTTCTATTCAGAAATCGTCAGTAAATTCTGCAATTTTCTACTGTCCAATGCGATTTCACAATTAGAAATCTATTTTATTGCGTGTCTGAAAAATTATTCGTACAGCTTTTATTTCAAAATGTTTGTTTTTGCTTAGATATGGTCACGCTGAAACCGCGGATTTCATATCTCGCACTCTTCTTAGTTTGAAATAAGGAAAGCTTTCCTTTTTCAAACGAGATTTGTACGATTTGAGCTTTTTTGTTGTTGTAATTCATAGTAGAAAAAGAGAAAAAATCGGATACACATATATAAATATATCATCGTCGATTAAGTATTTATTAGAGAAGAATTAAAAGTGTGAGGATCATGCATCGTTCAATAGAGACTAGGCTAATGAAAATAGTAAGCTGGTGATTTACAGGCTGAAAATTAATCAAGTTTTTAACATTATTATGTAAACGGGTTAGAATTTGGAATTTAAAGCTTCTGAATTGGAAAATGTTAAATTTTGACAGTAACCGATTTAAGACGATCGATACCCTCAATTTATAAATAGAAAAAAAAATCATTTTCCCAACAGCAAACAAAAAAAACTTACAAGGCGATTTGTTCTTGTTGGTATGGGTTGTCACAATCGGTGAACTGTCCATTTTGCAGTGCACTGTGAACAACACAACATCCAACAAACTGATTGACAAACAGCAACACAAACGTACTTAACAGGAAATTAAAGTGAAATGATTAATGAACACATAAAATAAAAATAAAAAGATTCAATTTGATGATGAAAATTTGCAAATGATAGGTTGTAACACGACACGTTTTTATTCAGGGTGGCCATTTTAATCACATAAAAAAATTCCTGGTAATTTCTCGTTTTTTCCCCCGGTTCACAAATATTTTTCACAGTCAATGCAATTCGAAAATTCTAACTCTAAAGCTGAGTTGCAAATCATTTTGAGCAATGTTAAGCTATTAAAAGTTAAATTATTTTCATTTAAATATTTTCAAAATCCTTAATAAAAAGCTTCAGAATTTTATTTCAAAATCTTGAAATGTCTACACGTTGTTATTTATTCAAACTTTTTATTATTTTTAAAATTTTTTCAGAACTTCGAAACATGTTTCAAAATTATTCGAATTGTTACTAAGATTTTTTTTAATATTGCAAGGTTTATTTTTGACAATTTTCGAAAATCTGTTACATTTTTTTAAACATTATCTTAAGGTTAAATATCATCAATTTTTCCAAATAAAAAGTCATTTTCAATTTTCCTAGAAATCTTAGAAATATGTTTTTCATTCTTTTGAACTCTTTCATAATTTATACAAAGATTCTAAATTTTGTGTACGAAATCTGAAAAAATCTATATTTGGTTTCAAAATTGGCCGTAGGATATTTGTACCGAAATTTGGGTACAAAAAGTCGGTTTTTTGTTTATTTACGTGGACACTAGGTTTAAATTATTTGAAATCATTTCAAATTTTTTATGAATTTTATATTTTTTCAGACCTTCTAAATATCTCTTTAACTTACTGGAATTTTTTCTAGGAATTATAGGTTTTCAATATGTGTTATGCATTAAAATTTAACCAAATTACTTGTAAATTAAATTTCTTCAATTAGAACAACTGATTTTATGTTAACAATAATATATTTCTAAATATTTGGGATTCAAAATATTTCAAATTTGCAAATTTTAAATTTAATGAAAGCCTTTAATTATTACGAATATATTATTTTCAAGTTATTTAAAAATTGAAAATAGTTTATAAACTTTAAATTCAGCGTTTCAATCTGTAAATTCTTACATTTTGAACTGATTCCGAATCATCTCGTAAAATCAGTTATTATTCGCTTGTTAATGGTCAATGTATAATTCAATTTTAAAACTCGGAATAATTTATATTTGTCTTATTTGCCGATTTCAAATTCCACTAATTTTTTATTTTCTAAGTCTTTAAAACGATATTTAAAAATTCTTTAAATGGAAAATGTCCGCTCAAAAACAAAACAAAAACTTGTGACCGATTTTTTTTATTCTTAAGAATTTGTGAAATTCCCGGCAAACAAATTAATTCACTGCCATTTCCCGGTTTTTCCCGGTCTCATAAAATTGCCAGTCATTTCCCGGGTTTCCTGGTCCAGCGGCCACCCTGTAATTTGATCGACTGTAGAGGAAATGAAATTTAAAAATTTTTGATTATTCGACGAAACAAGCCCGTACGTAAAAAAGAGAAAACGATTGTGATTAGAGATATGAGGAAAGCGATTTCATGCACAACTCAGAGAAAACAAAACTATGCAGGCAAAGCAGACGCCCGCATAAGCACACAAAAGCGAATTAAATTAGGCAATTTTTAACATTTTTAATTGGGTCCATTAATTAAGCGTCTAGAGTTGAAAGTGTTAATTCTTATTGAAATTTTTCAGTAGAATA
This sequence comes from Acraspis erinacei, assembly GCA_035041075.1. NCBI lineage: Eukaryota > Metazoa > Arthropoda > Insecta > Hymenoptera > Cynipidae > Acraspis > Acraspis erinacei. Next base: position 46,928,388 of record JAWWLR010000002.1, read on the forward strand.
AAAATGTACTGAAAACGCGCGAATTGAAAAGCTTCTGAAATTAAAAGTATCGAAATTGAAAGCGTTGACAATAAAAAGCGCTTAAACTTAAAAAAAAGCGTCGTTAATAGGAAAATAAAATCTGGGACTGATTTAAAACAGACAATGGAAAGGTCTATTCGAGGGATTGATCACTCTTGATATCGGGTGTACAAGTTTTCGCGAAATCTTTGCGAAACTTTTTGAAATCTGTGTAAATTTTTTTGGAAATTTCTGAAATCGATAGGAAATATTTGTGAAAATTTTTGAAGTCTATTAAAATCTTTCAAATCTTCTCAAATGTTTTCTATTTTGAAGTTTTTTAAATAATGCGAAATCTTTTAAAATAATTTTGAAAACTTCTGACATATTTCAAATCTTCTTGAATGTTTTAAACTATGAAGAATTTTACATGATGCGAAATCTTTTGATACCTTTGGAATAATTGTCAAATTTTTGCAATATTTGTGAAAATTTTTAAGTCTTAAAATCTGTTGAAATCTTTGCAAAATCATTAAAATCTGTGAAATTTTCTGAAACCTTTCAAATCTTCTCAAATGTTTTAAATTATGAAGTTTTTTAAATGATGCAAATTTATTTGAAATCTTTGCAGTGTTTGTGAAATTTTTAAAGTCTTAAAATCTTTCAAATCTTCTCAAATGTTTTCTATTTTGAAGTTTTTTAAATAATGCGAAATCTTTTAAAATAATTT
>JAWWLR010000002.1:47004806-47015772 GCA_035041075.1 Acraspis erinacei
CCAAAATATAGTAGAGTAGTTAGCGAGACGTGGTGAGCAGGTGGGGGAGAGGCAGGGGGCTCAGGGGGGGGGCCAAAAGTGGGAGAAAGAGGTAGGCGAGCTTTAGTTCTAAAGCGGGCAAAGACCTTCCCTCCTCTCTACGGAAAGCAGAGCGGCCCAAGATGCATCCGCGAAATTGGAGACAAAATGAAATGTTTTGCTTCTGCTGCTTTTGTAATTCTACTGTGTAATTTTCCTAACCAGATTTTTCTTTTCATTCTAAGGAGTTTATACGGTGCAAAATAATTGCATTTTTTCTCATAGCTAACATATTTCAGGTAGATAAACCAACAAACAGTTCCCTTTCTTGAGAAAGAGGGTCAGCCTCTCTAATAAATAAATAAGACCCGTGTACTAATATAAAAATATATTATAATTATTTGTTTATCGGATAAAAACATTTTTTATTTAATTAAAAACTGAATGGAGCCCCACGGCCTCCAAAATTTTTTATTATCACCCAGTAGAAATTTTTAAAAAATGAACTGTGTTTCCTTTGCCTGGAAAGTACTTTCGTAAAAATTTTAAGATGTCCTCTTCTCGACAGCCCTCCTGGGCCCCACCCTCACCACCCAGAAGCTTCTGCCGCTAGAAGCAATCGAGAAATCTGCAGTGCCTCTTTTCATCCAACGCCAGAGACTTTTCAACTTTTTGACAAGAACCTCGCCTAGTGGCAATTGGCCGAAAAACAGTCGCTCGTCTCGAGCGAAACCAACGAGTTGGGGGGGGGGCAGGAGTAACGAGCACCACTCGTTCCTTTGATAAGCCGCGATTTTTACCCCCCGGCGCTAGTTCACGGATGTAAACAGCTCTACTTTAGAAGATTCGGAGTCACCCAGGGGCGTAATCACAACAGAGCAAAATATTCAGAAGGGACTAAAAAATTATGATTTAAAGTGAGATTCTTGAAACGAGATCCTTTAAAGAACGTCTAACGTGAAAAGGCTGTTATTTCAAATCAATTTGAATTACTTTAAAAATATTTAACAAAAATTAAAAGGCTTGATAGAAAGTTTTATGTTGGACCCTTATTAATGAATTGAGGCCTGGTTTAGTTTAAGGTTGATCTCAAAATGTAGCCTCACAGCTAAAAAATTTTAAAATCGATTTTCAAAATTAAAACAAGCCCCTCAAAATAGAAATATATGTTTGAGGTTTTTCTCTTAAATTAGGCTTCGACGGTAAATGTTATGAATTACGCTCCTGACTCTCTGGACCAGCTCTTCATCGAGCAAAGGCCTCTTACGGATTTTAGCCTCTCATCCCACGATCCTTCTGCCAAATTGCGAATTTCGGGGTGGCTCGAGTGGCTCGTGAAAAATAAAGCACCTCAGAGATACGACACGTTCGCCCCTCTCCCCCATTCTATGTCAGCCCTCTCTATTTCCGGGTCGTGGTCGTCCCCCTTCCCCTCAAATATGACCACTAGCCGATTTGCAATGGAAATCTCATCAAATTTTGCGGGAAAATCGACCTGTTTCATTTTCATGGAAATAGTCTATGTACAAAGGGGGCTGAAAAAATTGGCCATTTTCAGAGTATTGGCAACATTTTTTTATGAATAGCTTCAGTTGAAAATTCGTTTGATCCTATTTAAAATTCTTTTATAAAGGTAGGGTTTCGCGGAATTTAATTAAAATTTCTGAATCGTTACCAGTACGAATAAAAATTAAACATACGAATAAAATACATCAAGTGAGGCTAATTAATGAAATAAAGAACACAATTAATATATGGGAAAGGAATAAAAAAATGTCGAAGGTAGTAAAAAATAGTGAATAATGCACTGAAAAAAGCGAAAAAAATGTAGGTGAGGATTCAAACCTAGATTGCTCAGAGAGACACCGTAAGTGACGAAAGTCAGAACCGATAAGTAAAACCTAAAAACTACAAAATAACAAAAAAATTGCTCTCACTCTCCGCTCTTACATTTTTCTGATATTAAGAAATAAGGAATATTTTCCCTTTATAGGAAGACTGTAATAACGCAGAAGAATTATCGTAAAAGAAGACTTTCTTACCAGGCGTAAAACATGCCTTCATTTATAATTAAATTGGATTTTTTATGACCAAATTAAGGATATTTACGATCAGCAGCGAAGGATCTTTAGAAATAAAATAAAAACCCTCCTGGCTCTGAAATTCATCCAAAATAGAATTAGTCAGGATAAAGAACCCCTTATGAAGAAAATTGGGAGACGGTACATTTTTTTTAAAGACGAGTCTAACAATTTTATGAAATTCTCTACTTTTTCCCCTTACTCCAATTTTTTTCTATTTCTTATATCCTCTCTTTGTCATATATTTAGGAGCCGCTCGAATCCAAGGTAAAACCAAACCCACAGCCGTGAAATAAATCCGCACTCGGACGAGTCGGCGGGTCTTAAATTTACCGGAAATAGAATTTGTCCGGAGGCGAACTTGGGACGAAGCGGAAGGAGCCAGGGGCGTAACGAGGGGCCTTCCATCCTCGGATAAAATTTGACAAGAGGCTTTAAGAAGCGTTGATCTTATTCAATGGAGAATTCGGTAATTTAGAGATTTAGGGAGACTGAGATGACATCAGCTTTCGACAAATTGAGTTGTCATTGGGAAATTTTAGTGGTTGGAAGAGAAGAAAATTTATGAAGTCGTGGTGTTTTTGGAGAGAGACTGTTAAGTTAAAATTTTGTCAACTTCATCCGAAAATGGAGTCGTAAAACGGCTTCCCATGAGAATGAAATGCATGGGGCTACTTAGCATCCGACATAAGTTCTTCTTGCGCTCCTGCTAGTAAATCTGTCGAGGTTGTTTTCGTTCTCTGGGGAAAATTAAATTTTCCCCTCGTCCTCGTTTTTGCGAGAGAGGACTTGTGTTGGAAAACTGCGTTCTTTCCCATCCCGTTGAATTTACTGATTCTCTTGGTTTACTTTTCCCAGGTTTCGAGTAACTTCTTTATTTGGACCAGTATTTTTAGAGGGGCATCGAAATAGGGGCTTGGGAATTGAATGTTTGTTGTAAAAAATATGAAATTTTTTAACAGGTCCAAGAAGGATAGAATTATTATTTTTATGAGCAGCATAAACGGGGAGATATAGGAAGTCAAAAATTAAAAAAAAACTCTCCTTTTAATTGAAATTCAACGAAAAATAATTTTTCACAAAGACTTGTTTTATACAATCACGAGTAGAATATTGATAGGCAGAAGGACAGTCCGGTGCATATATGAGGCCACGTTACTTTCACCAGAGGCAGGAATGATGCTTGTTACGAAATGCCCTCCGAGCCTCAGTCTATAACACATGACGTACATTATCCTTTCCAATTTGCCCGAAAGAGAAACTGGCGCAAAATTGATTTTGAAAAGTCCCTCGTATATCACCCTATCGGGATTAAATAAAAAGTCCCAAATATAAATTAAGTGAAATTATTATTTTCGGAATTTTGAAATGAAATAATAAAATCCAGAAGTCGGAAAATATGGAAAAACATAAAAGGAGGATTACATCAGCTGTAAACCGCCACACCAGCAGCAGCTTCATATTTAATTACCAACGAGAGCTGGAAAGAAGCAGAAGGACGAGGAAAAAATGAAGAGAAAGAAGTAAGATAAAGAGAGCGGTCACGAATTATAGAGCGAACTTCAGGAGACGTCAAAAAAAAATTCTATTATTCTCGGTCTTTCCTAAACCAACCTTAAATCCCCTTCCAGAATCTTTCTCATCACTTTTCCTGCTCTGTTAATTCTCAGAGTACTGTGAGCCAAAAAGTGACCCGTGCAGAAATTAAAAAGACATTACATAAAATAATGTTAATTGACACTAAGTAATTTTAGTTACAGTAGAGTTTTCGCAATACGCTTAAATCCTCGGATTGTTAATTTGGATTGTTAAAATATTAAATTATCCATTTCCCAATAAAAGGTACCACTGTCTGAATCGTGAACAGAGGTGTACACTGCTACATTGTTAGAAAAATTTGTATGAGGTTAATATAAATATGTGCGAAGCAAATATGCACTACCGCATCTTCAGTAGAGCAGAGTGCGTAAAAAAGCAGTGCTTCCATTTACTTAAATTTTGTCAAATATTCGCAATTAGAGTGATAACCTAGAATTCGTTGACTGAATTATTATTTATAATTAAGAAGTGCCACGCAGGGGTGGAACTTTGACCTAAATTGACTCTACATAGCAGAAATGTATTTTAAGTACTGTTTGTAACACCGAAAAAACTGGCAATCTTGGAAACCTATAGACAACCAGAAGAGTTCCTTTAGAAATTTTTATCAGAAGAAAATGAACAAACCAACAGCTTCCAAAGCGTGTTTTACAAGTTTTCTACATAACCTGCAAATTATATTTACCAAGTCATTATATCTTTTCCAATAGTAATAATATTTCGTACTTTAATTCTCTTCAATAAATTATGTCCATCAGAGTTATATTACATTTGTGCTTTAACGTAAAATTTGTGTTATTAACTAAATAAAATGTCGAAGTGAGCAAAGCGAAAAATGAGTTCTTCGCAAAAAGTCTCTATTAAAATGAGGTTCTTTCGGAGGTCCGATACTGATGACTCCTTTAACACAGATTCATCCTTTTGGATTCCTTTTCAGCAAAAGGATTTCATTTTTTTACAGTTCATTAAGAACCAAAAATTGGTTCTAATAGAAACCCCAGTTATTTCTGTGAAGTTAGGTCTGTTATTTATTTGCTTAATTGAACTTTTCCAGTTAAATTTGGGTTTAACTTTTAGAAGGTATCATGTGTAATTATTTAGAATCGCAAACTGCTGCGAAACTTAATTTTAATTTGTGTAAAACGGAATTATATAATACGAGCTCGATTACGTTCAATCTAAAAGTACTTGTCCATTTAGTTTCTCGTTTGTGCGTGATTTGGTGATACAAATTTACATTTCTTTAAAAATGTTAGCGCTTCAAACTATCGTACAATGTTGCATAAAGAAAGGTTCCGAAAGTACACGAACATTTCCACCTTTGGACTGTCCATCAACAAAACTGTTCAAATAGAACTCATCTGAGGCAAAGCTAAGCCTCAAGTCTAATCCCTGGTGCTACCGGCTTTAATATAGACATTCCGTTCTAAAAGAATTTTTATCTCTACCTAATAAAAGCTCCCTAGAGCTATAAAATGTGAAAAACAAATAATGAATCTGGTACTAACATTATATAAACTATAAAGCAACAACCAGTTTTCCCTCAGAAAAACGTAAACACAAAATCTCACTCGGTCAGACTCTCCTTTCTATTTATTTAGGATGACATAGCGTACACACTTCTTCTCGCCCTTAGCGTCACACATCCGCAGTTTTCTCGACTCGTTTGCGTGATTAGTGACTTATTCGAGTGGACGCTAACAAAGTCAATATGTCAATCTGAATACAGCGAGTGGTGTACATTTTGAATATAATTTCACCAATCCACTGAAACACGTGTCATCTCCTGTTTCTAAGGGTCCCACTGAAAATATATAGGGTGGCTCAAATATTTCTTATCTAATCAAACCAAGATCAAATATTTATGTATTCAAGTAAATATTTCCATTAAATCTTAAAATCTAAGTTTAAATGTAGCTCAGATGTACGAATCAAGACAATAATTGTGGAATTATAAGCTAGGTACTAATGTAGAAGCATTCAAAATTTTAGCAGATATTAAATAAATAATGCCTAAGAATTTGAGCACGAAAAAAATGTCAATAACCGAAAATGTTAAGGAGAATACATTTTTTTAAACAATATTAATGTTGTAAATACCTTCTTTAAGTAAATATTAAACACCTAAAATTCATAAGATATCAAGTCGAAATATACTGCATTTTCAAGAAAAATAGTTGAATTTTTAACGATAAAAGATGTTCTACCATGATATAAATTTTCAACACAAAAGACCAATTTTCTGTACCAATAAATTGAATTTTGAACACCAAAATACAAATTTTCAAGCAAATAGTTGAATTTTCCAACCAAGGAAACATAACTTCATCGGCTAAAAAAGGTGCATTTTCTATCGAAAGAAGGTGAATTTTTAAGAAAATATATGAATTTTAAACCAAACAGTTGATTTTCTAACTAAAATAAGCAGTTCAACTTACGACCACAAAAGATTTAAAATAAAAAATAGTTTAATTTAACAAAAAAGACGAATTTTGAAGAAAATAGTTGAATCATCAACCAAAACAGATTAATTTTCTAACAAAAAAGTATAATTTTCAAGCAAATGATTAAATTTTCCACTAGAAAAGATACATTTTTAGCAAAAAATGGAATAGTTCAATTTTCAGTTGAAAAAAATAATTTTCAACCGAAAAAAACTTACAGCAAAATAGTTGAATACTGAACAAAAACTGATTAATTTTCAACTAAATAGTAGAATTTTTAATAAAAAGAGATGAATTATGAATCAAATATATAATCGCAGACTTTTCAACCTAAAAGAATGAACTTTTAACTGATCATAACTCCGATTTTCTTATTGGGTTTTTATTAAATCACTTCAAATTTAAACGACAAACCGGAGGCGGGGGAGTTTCTTGAAAATGGAGAAAGAAGAGGAATGATTTAATCTCGGAGAATAGGGGTGAGAATGTGAGGTCTGAAATTTAAGTTTAGGCATACATAATGATGTTGGGGTGGAAATATAAAATGATAAAAGGCGGCATTTTTTACAGCGCCCGCTGCTCGGCGATTTGTCTTTCGCTTGACCGAAATGAACTAGCTTTAAATGCGCTTCTATTTTTAACTGAAACCCCGACCCTCTGCTTTTCGGTCAACGTCTACGACGTCTACGGCCTGCACTACGTGGAGTAGACCATAGAAAGGGTGAAGTGATGTAAACGGTCGCAGAAGGCCATTGAGTGTGGACCCCCCGGGTAGGAACCAAAAGTCGCGTGACCGATCACTGATGGTCATCACCCTGCGGGCCACAGCGACCATTAGCTTATCATTGACCGCCGTCTGGCGACACCGGTTGCCTGCTGGTCAAAGTGCGATAAGGGAACCCTTCACGCGCCACGAGATTCTGCCCTCGTTTGGCAGAGAAAAACGAGCTCCGATTTCGCCTCGATCGCGTGTCCTCCTCTTGACAACATGCCGAAAATAAAGGAATTCCTGATTACATTTCAATTTTTCGAATTACTTTTACATAAAATCTTTTAAACTTGACTAGTGGCTTCAAAATTTTCAATTTGTGAAATTTAAGGAGTCCAAAATATTGTCAATCATTTTAAATCACTTGAAATCCCTTGAAATTCATAGAACTCCCTATGAATCCCTTAAATTTGGTGAAATCTCTAAAATACCTAGAAATCTGTTGGAATCCCTTAACATTTTTTAAATAGCATTCATGGACTGGATTTTTTTTACACAATAAAATCCTGAAACTAAAATAAGCCCCGTAAAAGATCTCGAAATTTCTCTTTTGTACCTTTAAAAATTCCTTTAAAAATTATGAAATCTTTGAAATTATGTGAAATCCCGTAAAATTCCACAATATCAGATAAAGTCCTTTAAACAACCTTGAACATTTATATTATTTGAAATTTCTAGAAAAATTTTTAAATACCCTAAAAGTTCTCCTGGAAATTTTCTTCAGATTTTCAGATTGCCGTACATTACCGTTGAAAGTTTTCTGAAATAAAAAATATGACTTGCAGTACGCCAAAGTTTGAAAAGCCCAAAGTATAATTATAGTAAAAAACTCAAAATATTTAAAATTCCAACTATGAAAGGTCTGAATGGAAACCTTTTGCAGATCTAATATGGGATTTGCTGATTTAAATCTTATTTCTGTCGTACTTTCTTAGGAGGAAAAAACTCACGTGCTTTGGAGTTGTAGATGTAAGACACCTGTCGAAGGCACGTACGTAGGTTATGACACCATAAGTGAGCGATCTAGATTCTAGCCGGGCCAAAACGAGACAACGTGTGGAAAAAAGTAGGGCCGCTGTGGCCTTTTTTGGAAAAACAAGCATCTGGCATGTGCGGTTTTGCCGTGAGGACGAAGGCCAGATGACGCAGAGGCCCGAGCTGTAACACCAGGACTCAGCTCGCACTTGGCCTTCCACGTATCATCCTTATTTTTCCTCCTTTTGTCTCCCCAGAATTAGATGAAATATCCACGAATTCAAGAAGGCAGCTGCCCAGACGGTCTCTTTTTCCATTTTCACTCTCTTTTTTATTGTTAAAAATATCCCAGATATTTACTCATGTATTTTTTGCTCCATGTAATTTACCCAATAACTTTGGTAGAGTGGATTTTTGCTGACTTTCTAATGATTCAAATTGAATGTAGTTGAGAATAGATATATAGTTACAAATAGAGTGATTAAGTACCCAAAGCCCTAGATATAAATACAACTCCGATTTGTCATTCTTAGTTTGTCACTCTTAATTTGATGAAGGATGTCGTGAGTTCAATGAAACACTTCACTTCAAACTGTCACTTAATTGTCGAATACAGAGTCCAGAAACATCTTTTGGAATGAATAACTTCATTGAGATGATGGTAGACTTTTTTGTACCAAATAAAGGCATACATGTTTCAAAGAGACTATTATGTATCCCAGAAATTTTACGATGCATCCATTTAACCATAATTACAATCAAATTGTAATTTGGAAACAATAAGGTCAAGCATTAACACCAATCTACTTTCGTGACAAAACTTCACTGATTCGAATTTTCCAAAGCAAAGAAGCAAAATCCGAAAGTCTCTAACCATAAAAATGGAAGAAAGGAGTTCAAAGTAAGAAAGAAAGAAATTGGTTGATCCTTGCAATTGTACCTGACGCTAATTATTATTATTCTGGGAGGGGCCGGAAGTTGGGTTTGCGGGGTTAACAAGAACGCCGAATAATACGGATAATAAGCGAGCTCCGTCTGCACGACAATTGAGGCTGCCCTCCTTTTGCAAAAAAAAAATAGAAAACAAAAAAGAGAGAGGGGGAAGAGAAAAAAGCCATGGTTCAAGTACTTTGTCAGGTGTAGATTCTAAAATGGACCCCAACTTGACCTCAGCTTGCCATTACCGACGAGTACATCTAATGAACGGTTACTCGTTAATGGGGCGATTCCCCAGCAGCCAGTATTTTTCCCATTCACCCCGGCCCCATTTGGATTCAGCCGGAAGCCCCATGCTGCCATGGCTTCCTCTGGGACGCACTTAGGTTCCAAGCACCACAGCATTCGCATTCACGCAGACCAGGATGATTCAGAATATTCAGATGGCACGTTATGCACCGAGAGTTCTACATTGTATGGAACCAGATCCCAGGGGATTGAAACGAGATCGGGGATGCTGACCCGGGACCAAATGGACATATGTCGTGGGATGATATGAGCTTGTTAAGGGATTGTTTCGATGAAAAGAGCAATTGAGAGTTCGGAGTAGACGTATACTGTAGAGCGTAGAGGATCAGATTGCTTTTCAATTGTTTTCGATGGCATAGATTTGGATTGTATTGAAAATTGCATGCTTTCAAAATTCAATTGTTTCAACTTTAATTGCTACTAAAATGCTAAATTTAGACTATTCAAAATTAGATCGATTCCAACTTGGGACTGTTAACAATTGGATTGCTTTCAAGTTTGGAATTTAAAAAAATGGAAATCCCCCAGACTTTGGATGGGTCAAAATAAGATTGTTCTAAAATGTTGACTGTTAAAAAACTGGGTTCGTTCCAACTTAGGACTAATAAACTGCTTACAAATTGCATTGCTACTAATTATGAACTGCACTGAAATTGAATTGCTTTCAACTTTAGATTTTTCCAATCGAAACGCTTAAAGTTTCGATTGCCATCAATATCGAACTTCTCAAAAAATCGACAACCTTCAACTACAGATTGCTTTCAAATTTGAAATTTTAATTTAAAATATTCCTTAACGCGTAAAGAAAAAAAGTTAACTGGTTCTAAGGTTTGAAAAAATGAACATGTATTAATTTTAAATACCTAAATTTCAAATGCCGCTTAATAGAATATTTTCAGATATGATTTTGTTTAATTTCTGCATTTAATAGAATTGCATTATCCAACCATTGTGAGATTTGAAAAGAGAAACTCACCTGTAAAAAAGGAGAAAATGGTTTAGAAAAAATCTTTAAAAACATAAACAAAAAAATGAACTTATTGTAACACAATTACACAAAACATTTTAAAATGAGAGAAGTGAGTTTCCAAAGATCCGTGTGATTAACAAGAAAAAATGTATTGATACGATTTAAATTGTTCAATTTGATTGCTTTTAAAATATTGAATTGCTATCCAGTGTTGACTGCAGAAAAATTGTACTGTTATCAAAATAAAACTGCACACAAATAGGATTGCTTTTAAAATAAGACTTTAAAAAAACTATATTTCTTCCAAGATTGGACTAATCAAAGTTTGACTCTTCAAGGTAGAATTTATCCAACTCTAAAATTAACTCTTTCTTTAAGTGCCTCTATCCACAATTCATTCAAGTCTCGCTTTCCTTTAAATTCTTTGCGCCCAACTTCCGATCGCATCTAAATTTGGACACTCCAAGATTTATTTTTTTCGTCATTTAAACCTTCTAAATTTCAAAATACACCAAACACCCTGATTTCCAAGATTCCATACGCCGGAAATGGTGGCGTTTCTCTCACATCAGTTGCTCCCTCATCTTCCACGTGAGTTTCTAGTTTCAAAAAAACGATCGCATGGGCGACGATAGACAAAATTTATTGGTCCTAGGAGATAAGCCGAAATCCAAGAAGAGACGCGTAAAGTGGCAGACATGAGTCAAGATTCTAGAGGAAAAATAATGTCTAACTGCGGTTGTTAACGTCTCTGTTGGTACTAAACTTACACTAGGTTATGTTTTCGACGACACATAAAGATCGGATAAGAGGCACGACGAAAACCGTTAAATGTTGCAGCCGGTCGTTTGAATTCCTCACAATC
>JAWWLR010000002.1:47069532-47080543 GCA_035041075.1 Acraspis erinacei
TCGCCGTACATTAAAATCCATAATAATTTGCCATTTTAAATTGTGAATATAGAAAATTCTTGAAATTTAATCATTAAAAGTTTAAATACAAAAATGCAGATGGTTTCAAATTCTAATATTTAAAATTAGACAATATTATTTTAGTCAACAAATTAGAGTTCAAAACCATCACAATTTAATAATTTCAAACGAAAAGCATTTGTACTTTGTGTTTATTAAAAAACAATGTTAATTTACAGAAATGTCATATATCCGAGAAAATTTTTTTTCGACCCCAATACTTGAAAATACGTTTCTAATTTTGCTAATGAACGACTAACCGAGTTAGCACCAAAGAGAACGGCATCAGTTTTCGAAGTGGAAGTGAACGCTCCCGATCCTTTGTCTTTAACCGCCTCCATTGTTCCCGCTTCGCCTTTCCAAGCTCAAATAATTTCTTTTCTTTTTTTTATTATCATGGACCCACACACACTTCAGTAACTTCGTCGTTGGTAGCTCGTCTTCCCGCAACGTTTCGAAAATGCGTACAATTATTTCTCGATTAGGGAGACACACCAGGCTTGTGTGCGTTGATGAGAGCGCACTGGAAATGGGACGAAGAAATAGATTGTGTGTGCGAAGTGGGGGGGGGGGGGGCACCGTAATGCTTCGCGGAGCTTCTAATTGCGGAAGCGTCCTGAGGAAAATTCAAGAATTAATAAAGGTTTTTTTTCGTCGGGGTCCCACGACAGCGAGAGTACAAAAACGATTATCGACCTTAGCAATTCGCTAAAACTTTTTTTAAATTCTGCAGATATATACTAACAAAGAACAATTTTTTTGTAGAAATGGGATCAGTCATCAGAAAATAGCAAGAAAAATAAATAAAAATATTTTTTATGTGTACGGGATTCGAATCAAGGATGGAAACTATTCCACAAGTCATAACTTAGGGAAGATTACAGATTTTATATTCAAAGGATTACTAATGTCAAAGAATTAAAAACTTTTTACAGAATTTAACGAGCTTTCCAAAGCTTTTTAGGGATTTCATGAGGTTTTATTTTTCCAAAAGTTTTAAGGCATTTCTAACAATTCTTAAGGATTACGTGATATTTCAGATTTAAAATGATTTCATAAGATTTCAAGACATGAAAAAATTACCTTGTACAATTTCAGAGAGACACTCAATTCTTTTAAGGGATTTAAGGGATTTTATAAGATTCTGAAATCTTTTTAAGGAAGTCACGTATTTTAAAGGATTTTAAAAAGATATCGTGAGATGTCGAAGTAATTTACCGAATTTTGAAGGATTTCATAAGATTTTGAGTGGATTTCATTATATAGCTACGATTTCAAAGGATTTTAAAGAATTTTCACGAATTTAAAAAAAGCGGTTTTGATGATTTCATATTGAATGTCAAAGGATTTCAGGAGATTTCAAAAAATTCAAAAGTATATCCACGGATATTTAATATTTGAGATTTCAAAAGATAATGCATAACAAACGTCAGTTTTGGCATCATCGCACTCGGAGAAAGAATTTTTGATCGTGGGATCTCAGAAATTAAAGTGGATCGAAAAAAATGTTATAAATTGTAAACAGCTTAGCACTTAAATTTTCCATTTGGGTCCCTTATAACGTGTATAAGATTTGAAATTAATCGATTAATATCTTGCGCTTGGGCGGAGTCGAAATAAAATGAAAAAAAATTATTGTAGAGTTGTGTTAAAATCACGAAAGTTATTTTTGTTTCTTAATCTGCATAATATGCCTAATTTTTATATTTGTAGTTGAGTTTATATAGGGAAATTAAACTAAAATTTTTATGCACAACTGAAATCTGAAAATGAAAAAATGTAGATATGCTCTGAAAATTAAAGATAATTTTTTTCAGCATAGCAAACTTTTTTTAAGTTCGAAATGTATTTCCAAAAAATGTAGAAAATCATATACTTAAAAAGTGATGTCTTAATTTAAAAAATGCAGCAAATTATCATTTTATCGAACTGATCTTCTCAATTTTTTAAAGTAGATTTTGCACAAAAGAAAGGTTTTCTCTGCTGAAGAAAAAATTATTGATAATTTTTAGAGCTTCTCGATTTTTTTCAGGTTTTCATAAAAAGTTAAATTTCCCCCACATAAACTCAAATGAAAAATCCGAAAACAAAACGGTAAAAATGAGGCATTTTGTGCAGATTAAGAAACAAAAAAAACTTTCAAGATTTTTCTAGAACCCTGCGATTAAGAATTTTTAAATTCTATTTCGACCCCGCCCAACCTCAAGATATTAATAGATTCATTTCAAATTCAATACACGTTATAAGGGAACCAAAAGGAAACTTTTCAGTGCTGAGACCTTTTCAATTTATAACATTTTTTTCAATCCTGCCTAATGGAAAAGCTTTATAACTGATTTTCAAATAATTATTACTTTGGTACGCTAGATTAAAAGGATGAAATTTGAAAAACGTGATGTAGAACTTGAAAATTATTGATTTTCAACGATTTAATTCCTCGATCCTAATTTAAGAATCCTTCAATATCTCAATATCATCCAAATAGATGCATTTTCAATTAAAAAGTTAAATTTTAAACAAAAAAGATGAATTCTCAACCAAACGTAGGATAGTTAAATTTCCAGTTAAAAAGACGAATTTTCAATAAAACACTTCATTTTTCAACGAGGAAAGTGAGTTTTTACTAATATAGTTCCACTTACGACCAAGTATAGTTGAATTTTCAACTGAATTATTCTTAACAAAAATGTAGCAGTGGATAATTCAACCAGAAAAACTATTTTTAAATAAAAAACAATTAAATTCAATCAATTTAGACAAATTCTAAAAAAATAGTCAAATCATCAACCAAAATAAATTGATTTTTAACAAAATAGGTGAATTTTTAAACAAAAAGATAAATTAAAAAACAATACATGACTTTTCAAAAAATAGTTCATTTTTCAATCAAAAAAATTAATTTTTATTAATATAGTTCCACTTTCAACAAAATATATTTGAAAATTTAACCAAAAAGAGATGAATGCACAACAAAAAAACATAGCATTTTGTAATGCAACCAGAAAATATATTTCTTTAAATAAAAAACAGTTGAATTCAACCAAAAAAGACTAATTTTCAACGAAATAGTCGAATCCTCGACAAAAATAGATTAATATAATATTATTCAAACAAAAACTTAATCGGTTTTGGAAGTTTTTCGCTTCAAATTTTTCATATCTCTCGAAAATTATTTGAAATCTCTGGTAATACTGTAAAATATTTGAAAATCCAATCTTTTAAAATACCCTGATTTGTTTGAAGCGCTTGTAAATTCCTGGAAAGTTTCTAAAATATCCTAACACAATCCCTTAAAAATGGAAATCTGTTAAAAATGCTTGAAAATATTTTTAAATTTTTTAAATCCTTTGAAAAGCTTTGAAATTCCTCCATTCTTTTGAATTAATTCTTTAAAATACATTAAAATAGTATGAAAATCGCTGAGATCCTGTGAAATTATACATTAAATCTGATAATATTCCTTGAAATATCTTGAAATATTTGAAGCCTTATGAGAGCTTTTGAGATTCTGGGAGATTGAATAAAATATATAGCTTATTGAGAGCCTTTGAAATCGGTGAGAATTAGTGCAATCCTCGAAAAACCATAATAACATGCCTTAAAAATCGTTTGAAATAATTCTAAATTTTGCAAATTCTCTTAAATTCATTGGAGGTTTTTTCAATATCCTAAAGTCTTATAAATCCTATGAATTGCTTTCAAAAAATTCAAAACTTAAGGAAATTCTTAAAACCCGCAAATTAACCGAAATGTTTGAAATCCTACGAATCCCTTAATATTTTTCTGAAATTCTTTGTTGTGTATAGAAAAAGTATAAAATCTTTTAAATTTTTTATATCTATTGAAAACCGGTAAAAATTACTTAAAATCACCCTAGAAATATCCTTTGAAATCTGACAAATTATATAAGGTCACTTGAAATCATTAAAAATGCCCTAAAATCTTTTAAATCCTACGAATCCTTTCGAAATCCCTTCTTAATGGCATTAAAAGATTTCAAGAGATTTAGAAAGATGCCCACGAAAATGTAAAAGATTTCCGGAGATTTTAAAGGATTACACTTAAGTCCCGACACAAGACCGGTTTCGGGCATGGATGAACTTGGCCTTGACCCTGAATCGAGGAAATCGAAACCTGAACATGCCGGGCCGAATGAATCATTTATGTTGGATTTTTTGCTTGTTTTCTTATTATTTTTTTTAAATATACATATACTAATTGAAACCTGGTTTGGCTGTTGAAATTATACTGTTTATACTATTATACACACTATATATATAATAGTATAATCAGTAATTTCAACAGCCAAAGCAGGTTTCAATTAGTATATGTATTTAAAAAAAAGAGCGCGCTTACGGCGCGCCGGTATTGATTCTCGCGCTTCGCGCTTGGTCTTTGTATATTCCCCACACTTGTGCACAGACTTTTTAAAACTAAAAGTCGAAGCATCGACAAGCGTAATTTGGTGATTGTGAATTCTCTTTTGTTAAAGCTTCTTCGGCTTTAACGAATACATTCTCATCACGTATCTCGTGCTTCGCACTCGAATCTGTCCCTCCAATTGTATGCCATTTCCATAAATGTATATTATTGCAATGCATATCATGAATTGGTAATAAAACAGGTGTAGTTTAATTGTCTCGTTTAAAGCAACGCGCCTTCTTAAAAAAAACTTTTGTTATTGAAAAAATGTAATTTTTGGATTTTCCATTATTTTTTATGCTGTCAAAATTAGAATTTTCTTTTTTTCAAGAAAAGTCAAAAGGTTGTTTTTATAATCTTGTAGGGCATTCAAAAATCAACGTTTTTATTCTCTTGCCTTTTTTCATATCGCACATTATTTGGTTTAAAATATTCCCTTTCGTGTGTTTTTCGAAATTTTGTAAATGCTGTAACTCTGGTAATTTTTGGTTTTGTGAAACAAAGTCATTAGGATAGATTATTCTTCTTTTTGAATACAATGAATATCCGTACAGAGAATTTTTGAATTTAAAAAAAGTGGGCTCAAAAATATCAAAAATGCGCTAACTTTTTGAATTTTTATCCAAAATGGCTGGCTAACAAACTTGACGTTTAGTTTAGGTGAATAAAAGAGTGCACCAAAGGCCAATATAATAGATTAATTTTTTCAAAAGATATCGTGCACACAGGTATACATACATACTTACATACAGACAGACAGAAAGACATACAGACAGACGCATTCGTAAAAACTTGTTTTTCGGATTCAGGGGATCTGAAAACGTGGACATTTGACAAAAATTAGAATGATCAAATTTTATTGACCTTCTCTGATAAGAATGTAAAAATGAATTAATTTGTCACAAATAATTTTTTGATAGTTCTGTTTATGGTTTTAATAGTAAAAAATAGCATTAAAAACATAAAAAAACTAAAAAATTTGAAACCTCCCACACGAAACGAAAGAAAAATAAAAAACAATAGTTGTAATGAGCATGTGCACACGCAGCGGGCAGATTTTTTAAAACTGTTAATGATGTTTTTCACAATTAAAGAGAAAACTACGCATCTTATCAAAAAATGATTAATAACAAATTTGTAGATCTTTTTCAAGTGCACAATTTTTGTCTGATGATCATTTACCGTATTTTCCATAGTTTTGCCGAAAAAGTCTAATTTTTGGATTTTCCATAATTTTTTATGCCGTCAATATTTGAATATTTTCATATCGTAAGTTATTTGGGTTAAAATGTTTATTTTCGTGTGTTACAGACATACAGAGATACAGACAGACACTTTCGTAAAAACATGTTTTCGGATTCTCGGGGTCACAAAACGTGGACATATGACAAAAACTGGGGGGGGGGGTTAAAATTTACACATACCTAATACCTTCTCTGATGAGAATGTACAAAGTATTTTCATCGGGAATTGAACCTAGGAGACGTTTTAGAAAGCATAGTCTTACAAGTTCATTAAATTATCACGAATTAAAATTCGCGCAAATTAAAAAATATCTTTATTTTATTAGCAATTTTTTAGGGGGCACTCAAATATGGAACCAGCTTATTACTTTAGAGAAAAACCGCAAACTAAAGAAGATCCTGTTCCAATACGAAGTACGTACTTACCCTGACCAGTGAGCCCTGTAGAGAAGGATCTTCGCATGAACGGCAGGTTCCAAAGTCTAAGCTGTAAAGGCAATCCAATTCCAGGGATAAAAAGGAGGGCTGCTACAGCTTCCGGCCCCTCATTGATTACAACCTTTTTTCACGGGACTCTCTACCCCGTGGAAAATTGCTTTCTACTTCTGTAAATGGAAGCAATTTAAGTCTAGCATTTATCTTCGAAAATTGACTTTTTAAACATTTTTTAATGCACCTATCAGGCACTCACATCATTTTTATTTTTCTGAATTTATGTTTCTGAATCTCCTTCTGATTCTAAATACAAAGATTTAAACTCTCTTCAACTGGTCAATATTAATTTGTATAAAATAATATAATTATTTAAATTGTAATATTTTTTGTCTTTAGTTGAAATAAAAACAACTTAGGACAATAAACATCGAGAAACAAAATGTAGCACGTACATTTATGCACCGAGGATCGAACCTCTGCCTTCGATCGCTAAGGATTTTGCCAAACCAAATAAACATAAACTAATTTTGATTTCTTGAACACTACTTAACATATGAAATAACAAAAAAACAACGTGTTTAACAGAATATAAAGTACTTTTATCATCTTCTTGATCAATATTTCTGCTTAAAATTAATATAAAAAATATTTAGTTATACATTTTTTTGTGTACCTCGCGCAATCTATACTCATTATATGGAAATTTCTATATGATTAAACTTCTGCTTCAAGACCACAAATCGTTAGAAAATCTAAATATGTGAGAAAAAATTTCCAGGTCACGGGATTCGTACCTCGGTACGGCGAATTGCGGAATGCAGCAGCACTCACGCTTGTACCCTTCGCTTAAACTTCAACTCTCGATATCTCCAAAACAAAATAACGTTATCAATTACAAAAAAATACATGTTCAATAAAATTTCAAGCTCTTTCATCTTCTCTTGATCAATCGTTCGAATGCAATATCTGAAGAAATTCTTGGGCGGTGGCAAAAATGTTTGATCGAGGTCGATATCAAACCAATTTCGTTTTTCGTTGGACACTTTCTCGATCGTTGACCAAGCATAGCCGGTGGTTTCCGCCCGATCGATTTTACGTTGTTTGCGTTCGATTCGCAATCCAGCGCGGCGACTCGCTCTTCTCTCATTCTCTCTTCCCTTTTCTCCTCTATCCTTGGATGGAAGGTCTGAGGTCTGAGTGATTGATTTTTTTCGTTACGGCGTCTGGATCGTATTCGATTGCAGGTGAACGCGTGACGAACTCGGACCTCTCGATACTCGGAAATCCACAAGTCATCGTAATGAATTCCATCAAATTTAACCGACGCGATTAAACTTAGAGCTTTTCTCTTTCCGGCGAACGTCTTTCACTCTTTCCCCCTTTCGCTCGCGCCGGAAGTGGGAAAAGGATGCAATAGTGAATAGTCGATGCGTTTCACGTAAGATCGTTAGAGGGGGCGAGTAAAAAAAGGATAGTTTATATCTGAACAAAAGACATTTTGTCACCTGTGTCGTAATGCCCTTTTTTGTGACTTCCGATTACATCAGTTGTGTTGAATTGAATATTAAGGTAGTCAGAACCAGAAGGTTCAGTTTATCTTTTTGTAGTGCATTTTAAGCGAATCTTCAAGTCCCTGAGGTTTTATTTCTTATCATAAAAAATATTTAAACAATTTGAAAAATCCATTACAATTCAAACAATTTTAGATTAGGAAAAGTTGAAAAAAGTTAATCAGAAGGTCTCAAAATGAAAGAACTTTGGACTAAAATCTTAAAAATTGAACAATTACATTAGAAATGAGTTAAAATGGTATAAATTCTAATTTAAAGCGTTCCAAATTCAACAATTTTATTTTGAATTGAAGAATATTTAAAATTGATTAAATCGAGATTAGAATTTGGAAAAGTGAATAATTTAAAAATTAAAAGGAATTGTAATTGTACTATTTCTAGTTACAAGCGTTCAAAATTAAAAATTTCTGCATTAAAAACATTTTTAATTCACAGCGATTAACATGTGTTATTTTAAGATTGAGAACCAAATTGGATATTTTAAAGTGAAAGCTTCTAATATTCTTGAATTTTACATTGTTATTATATCCAAAAATTATACACCAGAAACTTTTAAGACCGTACAGAACGGGGCTCTGTACGAACTTACAAACAGTCGACGCACGTATAAAGCGGGTATACGAGGCGGCGCGGTACCTACACATTGCGAATTGCGGGCGCCTGCACCGAACAAAAAGACGATTTGACGCCGAAACCGAAGTAATGAAAACCGGTCTTAAGAGTTTCTGGTGTAATTTACCATTCAAATGGACCACAAAATGTTTTCTTAGGTCAAAATAGAAATTCTTTCCCACGTTACTCCCTTCCTGACCGAGTTCGTCATGCCTACCCCGAAAGGGTGGCTTAATAGAGTAATGATAAAAATAATAAAAATTCACCGTAAATTTCACATTTAAAGATGGAATATTATTCAATTATAAAACTTTAAACTAAAACTTCATTCTCTGCTTTGGAGTCACGATTTTTGCATGTGTTTACATTATCGATGCAAACATTTATAGTAATAAGTTAATGCGATCGTGCAAAATTCATCTGGGGCTCACTTTTGTGTTTTGAAAACATTTATTTAAACTTAAAACATTTTAATAATTTAAACAATTTTAATAAACAAATGCAGAGTTTGGCCATTTTTAAAAGAATGTACTCAGTTTGTTTCCGGAAACAACAAAATATGTATTTATTAATTATTTAAACAGTTTTCATAAACATCTTCTGTGTTTGGTTATTTGTTTCTATGTTATCTCGTTATGTATCTCGTTATATGTATCTCGTTTCTATGTTGTTTTGTAAATTTACAAGAATTATTAATTATTTAAACAATTTAGATTTAAAAATTAAGAGTTTGTCTTTTTTCTACGAGTGAGTTGTTTACGGGGACAACTAAGAATGACTATTCGAGGCCTTTTTTCTTTTTTGCTTTGTAAATTTACAAGAAGTATTAATTATTTAAACAATTTAGATTAAAAAATTAAGAGTTTGTATTTTTTTCTACGAGTCAGTTGTTTACGGGGTGAATAATAATAAATATTCAATCCCTTTTGCTTTGTAAGAAGAAGAAGTATTAATGCTTTTTAAGTAGTATTAATGCTTTGTAAGAAGAAGTATTAATTATTTAAACAATTTGGATTAAAAAGTTAAGAACTTGAATTTTTTCTACGAGTCAGTTGTTTAGGGGGTCAACTAAGAATGAATACTCAAGGCCTTGTTTCTTTTTTTTTTATTTACAAGAAGTATTAATTATTTAAACAATTTAGATTTAAAAATTAAGAGTTTGTATTTTTTTTACGAGTCAGTTGTTTAGGGGAGCAACTAAGAATGGATATTCAAGGGCTTTTTCACTATTTGTTTTGTAAATTTACAAGAAGTATTAATTATTTAAACAATTTAGATTAAGAAGTTAAGAGGTATTTTTTGTACGAGTCAGTTGTTCAGGGGGTCAACAAAGAATGACTATTCAGGGCATTTTTTCTTTTTTGTTTTGTAAATCTACAAGAAGTATTAATTATTTAAACAATTTAGATTAAAAAATTAAGAGTTTGTATTTTTTTCTACTAGTCATTTGTTTACGGGGTCGACTAACAATGACTATTCACTCAATTTCTTCTTTGAATCTTTCCAAAATTTAATATAATATTAATTATTTAAACAATTTAGATTAAAAAATTAAGAGTTTGTATTTTTTCTTCGAGTAAGTTTGTTTCCGGAGGTAACTAAGAATGACTAATAAATGCTTTTTTCTGTGTTTCATTGTGAATTTACAAGAAAATATTAATTATTAAAAGAATGTATATTAAAAAATTAAAAGTTTGGTCTTTTTTCGACAAATAAGCTCAATTTTTACAGAATTAACTAAAAAAACCTTTCCGATAAGTCTTTTTCTATGATACTTTGAAAATGTACCATTATTAAATTTATGAACAATGTTTATAGAAATGTTTAGAGATTGGCTACATCTCAAGGAAGAGGCACCAATTTTTCTAGGGACTGAACTAAGAATATCTTTTCAATTATTTTTTCTCTAATGCTTTACAAATTTAAAACAAAATTAATTATTGAAACATTTTCGTTTAAAATGAGAGAGTTTGGTTTTCTTTTTGCGAGTCAATTTGTTTAAGGAATCCACGAAGTCCACTAAGAATGTTTTATTTTGAACCGTTTCAACATTTTAAACAAATTTATTGTGGAGAAACTTCCGCAAATGTAGCACCTCCGATTTTGTTTAAACTCTGTATAATCATATATTTTGATGTCATGGTTACGAATATGATAGTGAAAATTGGCGGAAATTTGATTTTCAGGGTGAAACCATAAAAAAAACCATAAAAAATCATGGTTTCTTTGCGTTTCTCTCAGGTAATATGCAAATGTTTAAAAAATGTTTTTAGACTAAAGTCTTAGATCGCATTAAAATACACGATTTTTGTTCAAAGAATTTTTTCTACGAGTGTCTGTTTCTGAGAAACCCCCGGTAGGACCTTATATTATTTAGGTGACGTATCGCAGGGTTGCATTCCCGCCCGCACGAGACGTTGAAAATGTGTAGGGGTGTAACTTTACATTTGTTATGATCAATCACAGGGGTTCCTTCCCGCCCCTCAATAGGCCTTGGAAAAGGGGTAGGGGTGCGACCTTACATTATTTCTGTGTTCAATCACAGGGGTTCCTTTCCACCCCCAGTAGGCCTTGGAAAAGGGGTTGAGGTGCGAACTTACAATATTTCTGTGACCAGTCATTGGGGTGCCTTCCCGGCCCCCACTTCATATTAGAAATGTACAGGAG
>JAWWLR010000002.1:47106529-47117167 GCA_035041075.1 Acraspis erinacei
AGGCGAGACAATAGCGACATGCGGGCGAGGCGATGCGAAGCGAGGAAGGCGAGGTCGGCTTAGAGATAAGGTGTGGAAGGATGTTAGTTTAAAAAAAATGTAGTTGTAAGGAAATACTGTAAAAATGGAAGTATAAGCAATTCAATGTTTTAACGCCAGCAGGCTGAAAAATAAACGTTTATCTATCTATCTATCCATCTATCTATCTATCCAAGAAGCCAATCTGGTCAGTATAAAACCTGAAAGCCTATTTCCTTTTTTTCTCTTTAAAATTATTTGCTGATGAATTTAGATAATGAAAACTTAACTTGTAAAAATTGAGTACCTCAAAGTTGTGGAGAATATTTTTGTATGAAAATAAACATTTATTCAATGATATCTCATAATATTAGCTAAAGAATATTAACAGAGATATGGCTAAAATGGTCTGTCAGAGATAACAGTTTTTCAACAAATATTTTTGCTATGTTTCAAGTTTTTCTATTGAAGAGTTATTTGTTCCCTTTTAAAAAGCCACATTAGTATCTATAATAATTCTTCTGCTCTTAAAAGTATAATTAAGTAAATTATTTCCAAATCTTGCTTCACTCTAAGCTTATTTGCCAAACTTTTAAAAGAAATCGCATTATTTTTCCAAAACCAAGGTTGAGTCTTAGAAAGCAATGACCATGCGCTTGAAAACTATTTTAGAATTTTTTGTTCATAAGGATTTTTTTTGTAAATCAAAATCACAAATAAAATGTATTAAAAAAAAACTTTTTCAACAAATGAACCCCAATTTTATTATAAAAAAAAACTACAAATGAAAAAATTGTTACGATATTCTTAAAGAACAGGGATAGAGTTTTCAAAAATACTATAATAAAAGTCCAATCGTATAATCCAAAAAGAAGTTACATTAATTTAAATAATTATAGAACGTGCAAAAGTGAAAACTTATCGGAACTCTTGACAACCGCGTCATAAATTGAATTATGGTTTGTTTAATTAATATATATCTACTCGAACTATAATTCACTCAAGGTTCAAGCCGATCATAAAAAAATATTTTTGGTTGGAAACACTTTACGTATTATGACTAATATAGGCTAACAAAACAATAAAATAATAAGTATTCACAGTCTTCAGTAGATTCTTTCCTTAATTCATTACTACGTTCTTTCTTTACTTAGGAAAATGAAAATCTTCTATAACCTGATCTTATTCTTGGCAGGTATCCTTAACGCTATTGGTAAATATGATAATATGATATATTTTGTATTTTAAATACATTTTTAAGGTTCCTGCAAATAACAATTTGACGTAAACCGCATTTATCCTAATAATTGCTGTTTTTCCCAAATACTATTATTTGAATTGGTCCAAATTGTACAATATTCTCTTAACCTCTTCAGACTTTCTTTTAAATTAAAACGCCATATGCAAATAGGAGCCACTTTTTTATTGCTCCTTCTTTATTACATTTTTGCGCCAGCGTCCTTTCTTCATTTCGTCCTGCTTTCCTGTCTTTCTGTATTCCTGCGATCCTTTTTGCCTATGCTCCTTTTTTACCTGCCTTTATTTTTTCCTGTTTTCCTGCGATCCTCGTCTTTTGTCTGAATCCCTGAGTTCCTATTCAATTTTTTCCTGCGATTTCTTTTTCCTTTCGTTCCTTTTTTTCTGTGTTCCTGGTTGCGTCGTTCCTTTTCTTCTATTTAGTGTATTCCTTTGTCCCTGATTTTTTATCCTTTTTTCTGTTTTCTCCGATATTTTTCCTCTCCGTTTCCTGCGCGTACTTATTCCCGTTTTCCTGCGGTCCCGTTTATCTATCTTAATGCGTTCCTTTTTCCGTGTGTTTCTTTGTTCCGTTTCCTTCTTTCCCTTCTTCCTTTGTTTATACTTTCCTTTTTTCGGCGTTCCTTTTTTTATATTTCCCTGCCTTTCCTTTTTTTCATAAGTTCCTTAATTTAAATTTCTCCTTTCGGTTTTTTTCCCTTTCGTATATTTTAAGTGTTTAGATGTCATTGTGTCACTAATGAAGCATCAGAATAATCGTAAATAACACTGTTAATAAAATTCTCCATTAAAAAAGAGTCAATTAGTTTTTTACATATGTGGCAAAATGATATTTTCTATACCTTGGTCTTTAAGAAAATTAAAAAAAAAACAAATTAAATTCATACCATTAAGTCTTCAAAGTCCTATCTTGAATTCAAGCTATTTTGTTTCTTAACTTTTGCTAATGCTGTGACTATGATATTCAAGGGGAAGAACTGAAATTGGCAGGACGTAATCTGTGAAATTTTCTTTACAATTTAAGCTAATAAATCTTTTAAAATATTCAGGTGTTCCCAAGATATGAAAATAAATATGCAAGCATGTCTGAGTGGGGTCTGAGTCGTCGAGCATTTATAGGTGTTAACTAAAAATAATAACAATATAAATGTAAAAAATTTTATTCTCGGTTTCTTGTTGTAGAATTAACTTCGCAATTTGAGTGTTTACCTAACGGTGAACCTATCGCTGCTGTTTCTCGTTCCAGTCCAGCTGCTAGACCTTCTTCCAACAGGCCATTTCCACTTTCTGAGTCACCACTTCGCGAAAGGTCCAGGTCTCATTCCGGCGAACCCCCACTTCGTGTCCGATCCACATCTCCTCCTAGAAGGTGCAGTGCTCTGCCTACCAGGCTTCTTTCTTCTGACGGATCTGCATATGGACTTGAAGAATTTAAATTTATTCGGCTTATTCCCGATGCGAATCCACATCGGAATTTTGAACTTCGAAGATACACCTTTCCTCCTAATAAACGAATTACAATATCCGCAGGAAGAAATAAATATGTGTCACTTCCTAACAAAGAACAAATTGCGTTATCCACTTTTGATGGTGACGTTTGTGCAATATTGGAGAGTAGTACAACTCTTGCTGGATTTTATGGTACTCACGGCAAAGTACGGGTGAAAATAAACATGGAAAGCGGCAAAGTTACCAAAATGACCCGAGATGAAATCGCAGAAGTTCCAGTAGGATCCCAACGCCAAATCAGATTCAATTATAAAATAGAACGTTTAAACTCTCTTTTAAACTAAAACCCTTAAAACTTATACCTCAATAAAAACAAACGATAAGCTCAAATATAATATAGCTTTTTCAAAGGCAGCTCAGAATGTTGCAAGAACCGTGTAACTACAAATAATAAAATACCAATCTGTTATTTTGTTCTGCAAGGTTTCTATCTTTCGTCAACGCCCTATCTACTCTTTTTTATTCCTTTTCGTTTATTTGAGAAAATTATTGTCAAAGAAATTTATTACAGTTTTAGTAACAGGGTAATACATTCTCATTATGAATTAGAATGTTATAAATAGTGGTATAATGGTCGACCTCCGTTTATTCATTCTGATGTTTCGCGAACCATAAAATGCATTCTCTCCAACGGGAGATGAAAACGTTAAGGAGAAGACAATGCTTACTGGATAAGGTAAGAGTAATCCTGAATTTTATTTTATTTTTCGAAATAAAAATATATGATGATAAAGCAAACATAGTCCTATATAGTCATAGATACATAGCCAGATCCCATAAACGGATTTTAATTTATTTTGAACTTCCAATATGTGCAGATATCCTATCCCTACAAAAATATTAGACATCTCGAGAAAACCGCCACTATTAAATTTAAAGAACTTGATCTCAGGTACCATTGACTAAAGCAGCGAAAAAATAGACCTTAAAAATAGTCACCACAAATACCTTCGGAAAACCCTGAATTAATTGTTCCCTTAGCCCCACTATAACATTCAGCAACCTTTAAAAACAAAACCTTGTACATTCGCCAAACTTCATTTCACCTGCCTTCGACTAAAGCGGCCAAACAAATTTAAAATAAAAGTGATCACCCGAGACACCTTTCCGAGAATCGAACAGATATCGCTATGCATAAAATAATATTTAAAATCATAGGAAAACGAACCCTACTACATATAACAGACTTTGTATCAGGAGCCTTCAATTGAATCAACTCACAAAATGCTAAATTGAAAAAATCGACTGTGATACCTTGCCAAGACTCTGGTCAATATCCTTATCCCTAGTGTAATATTTAGCAACGCTAAAAAATAACCCACACTAGATTTAATAAACACGCCTCAGCAGACTTCCACTATAACAGCAAAAAAAAATAATTTAAAAGTAGTCACCTCCCACACCTCGACAATACTCTAATAGATATCGCAGTACCCAAAGGAAATATTAGACAGTTCCTGAAAATACCCCTAATACCTTTAACGGATCCCGTCTCATCTGTTGTCCAATAAAGCAGCCAACATATTTTTATTACATATAGTAGCCTAGACACCTTCTCAAGAAACCTGAAAATACAGTCAAGCCTCGCTTATTGCAACTCCTTCAAAACGAAAGCGTCTCGTTTATCGCAACTCGAGAGGGGACACCACCACTCCACATATTCGTGATGTCTCACAATACATTCCCGCTTCGACGCTGTAATTTTCTATACGAAACATGTTAACATCAGTGGTGGGAGTTGGGAAGTTGCGATAGACGAGTATCTGGGCTTGCAATAAACGATACTTGCAATAAGCGAGACTTGCAATAAGCGAGACGTGCAATAAAGCATATTGCAATAAACGAGGTTTGATTGTATCTCCAAAACAAAAATAATATTTAAAAACCAGAAGAAACTTAAAAGAATCACCTGAAATACATTCTGTAGACAATAGTTAATATCCTCACCGTCACTGTAATACTGAGATATCTCCAAATGTAACCCCTAGCAAATTGATAATGTCTTTTCTAATGTATCTTTAGCTAAAGAAGCCAGCAAAATTTCACATTTGAAAAATTCACCCTAGACTCTTAATCAAATCTGTACTTTATATATTCAGCCCCCCTGTAAAATTCACCAACCTTCAATAACAACCCGTAATATATTAGACCAATTCCATCTCATCCATCTCAGCCGCCTTTTAATAAGACCCCGGAGGCAAATAAAAAATAATGACCTTATATAGCTTCCCTAGAACTTAGCAAATATCGCTATACCTACAATAATATTAAGCAACCCCAACAAGTCACCCCTAGTGAATTTAACGGACCCAGTCTCACCTTTTTTCGACAAGGTGTGGCTCTTAGAGGTTAATGAATATTATTCTAGCAATGGTGATGTTCAGCAGAATCTTCGAAAGGTGTGGGTTAATGAGTTTTGGTTGGAACTCTTTTGGCAGCTTTAGAAAAATAAAGATAAGATGCGCTTTGTAAAATAGACAAGTGATGGTGTTTTGGGACTGCTCAATATTATTGTAGGGACGGAGCTATCTAAAGAGTTTTGGGAAGTTTTATGTGGCTATAAGGATATAAAATATAATCTTTGGAAGATATCTGGGAAGAATATTTTTCATCTGTAATTTGTTATTGGCGGTTTAGTTGAAGTTAGCTGACACGAGCTTTGTTAAATATATCAAGGGTTGTTGTTTGTGTTGCTGAATATTACAGGAGGATCAGGGTATAAACCAAAGTTCTTGTAAAGCATCTAATATAATAATGTTTAATTTGGCAATGTGATGTCTCCGGGCATACGGGTATGAATGAGAATTTGAAAACGGAACAAGAGCTCTTACTTTTTAAGTTAAAATTTTCTTAGCTGGCTTATCGGAAGTAGACATGGACCCAACAGTTTTCAAAAGAGTTTCAATACAGTCAGGAAAATGTTACATAATTCGAGAGAAGTTTACTGAATTTGAGACAGTTTCACTGAATTAACGAGATATCTATACATAATTAAGGAGAATTTAGTGAAATTCTGTAGAATTCTACTCAAATTATTTTTCAACATATGTCTACGTATTCAAAGGGATTCGAAAAAATGCCATAATATTCCAGGGCTGTTCATAGAATATCAAGTACTTTCTTGGAATTTATGGTGTATCGATAGATCACAAGCCTTTCCGTATGGTTTCAAACATTTCAAAGGGTTTCCTGGGATGTAGCGTCATTAGATATCAAGATTGATTCACCCTTCTTCTCGTAGGGTATTTTAAAGATGAGAATGAACTTAATAAGATTTAAAGAATTTTATGGACTTACAAGCAATTTCATTAAACTTCACAATGTTTTCTAATATTCTTAATAGGCTTACCTGCATCACAAGAAATTACCAAGTATCAGTCTGATACGGAAAATAGTTCAAAACGATGCAACGTTTTGATATTTGTATTCACGATCAAATTTCAGAGTTTCATTTCAAATTTCGAGATAAATTGGTGGTGGGAGAAGAATAAGAGAGTATATAGCATCCATCATGTGAATAAAGACCGTTTAAAATTAAATTGCTCATCATATATGAGAAAAAATTAGTTGCTAAGCTCTGTTTACTTGAAATGACTATGGACGTAGTGGATGTTTTTTGCAAATGTCATTACATCTTTATGAAGGTTAGAATATCGATTTGCAGAAATTGAATTTGACAAAAAGAAATATGTTTCGAAAACCGACAACTTTAGGGCCTTGAGTACTGAAATGTAGCTAACCCACGAAGGAATAATAAGGAGACCCAACTTCGTTTCGCCACTTGGCAATAGAAACATTACCGTAAGTGGCAGGCACATTACAGGAAGATCTTAAATTTTTTGTGCGCAGGTGCGCAGTTGTCCTCTTCCTATACATGGAAAAGTGTGCGAGTGAGAAAGTTTGTGAAATTGACGTAAGTTACAGAGGTTAGGTTCATTTGTTTTGATGCAGGCACGAAGGGATGCAGTTTGCAAATTTTGGTTGTAAGCAATGAGATGTCAAGTGCCGGGTTGTGTTCAAAGTTATGTGCCGAAGAAGGCGAATGCACTTCGCTTTTTTAAAGCCCTCATTGTACGTATGATAAATGGCTAATATATTTTATTGATTTACATAACTATCATTTAATTTTAATAGAAGTAACCCACATCTGCTGGGCCGCACATTCTGTCGCCCGCCCCCAAATTATTGTGATTATTAATTATTGTTAGTTTTTCTAATGAGAGAAAATTGGTAAATAAGAAAGCGATGTCTCGGGTTCAATGTATAAAGAAATTCTTTATTCTTGACTTTGAATTATGAAAATACATAGTTTTGTATTTACATATATTCCAGAGGAATTTGGACTGCCTTTGAATCAGCTCCTCTCACGCGATTTCCAATGTTAGTGACGGCGAAAATCTTACCACCCTGATCGCCACGTGGACGTGCTTCATTAGCATGATATCCAAGTGTTGACACGTATAAAATATCCTTGTTTTCACCTCCGAAAACGCATGCGCTTACTCTGGCGGCAGGTATGAATATAGCTCGAAAAACTTGATTTTTAGAACGTGGATTAACTTGAAGAACCTAAGGAAAATTTTAGAATGTTTTTTTTTTTATTGAAACTTTTATTTTCGAACATAATTTCAAAGTGATTGAATCCTTACATGCCAACCTCCAACAAGAGGCACCCAGAGCGTATTTTGGTTATCCATTGTCATGCGACCCAGAGTGGCATGGCCGGGGTAGAGAGGGGTTGTCAAGGTTCGAAGCCATGCTTGCAAGTCAAAGACGACATTATTGCTCCCTAAAAAAAGTGATTTAATTAACATTGGGTCATACGATAATTTGTCCGAAACAGGTGGAAGAAGCGCGAAACTATTTTTAAAATTAATTTTAAAATCCAAAGTTAAATTTTCAATCAAACTGATAATTAAATTTCCGATTCAAGAAGACATTTCCATCAAATTTGTTGAATTTTTCACCAAAGAAATAAAGCTTTAACTAAAAGTATAGATCTTCAAACAGAAAAGTAAATACGTTACGAAATATTTGAATCTTTAACTGAAGAAGATAAATGTAAACTAAACATAAAATAGTTAAACTTTTAGCTTAAAAAGTAATTTAAGCAAAAGAATCTGTCCGCATAAATGATGAGAATATAATAAATGATTACAAATTTGTATCTCTTTTCTGTTTGAATAACTTTTTGTCTCAATTTGTATTCGTATGTTTTGTCGTTTTTCGACAAATTTTCTATTTTTATTTTTAATGCCATACTAATGATTCATAGCAAATTTGTAGCTCTTTTTCGGGCAAACAATTTTTGCTAAATCATTTTTTTCCTAACTTCTGTCCTTTTTCCACAAATTGTTGTATTTATTTATTCTTTTATATTCAATTTTACTTTCCAGGAATAAAACAAAAAGCACCCGCTTCATAAAGAAGTGATTTATAACGAATTTGCAGATCTTTTTTGGTATGAAATTTTTTTTAATTATCTTTTTACGTATCCTGCATAGTTTTACAACAAAATTGAATTTCGAATTTTTCATTATTTTTTGTGCAATCAAAATTTGAATTTTACATTTTTCAAGAAAATCCAAAAAGTTGTTATGATAATATTGAACGGCTATCAAAAAGCAATTTTTTTCTTATCTTGAACTTTTTGCAGATCGTGCATTGTTTGGCTTAACAATTTGATTTTTGATTTATTTAACAAATTTTGAAAATTCTATAACGCTGAGAATATTCTTTTTATCGAAAAAGTCATTCAGATAAATTGTTCACCCTTTTAATAATATAAATATATGTACATAGAATTTTCAAATTCCGAAAAAAGTGATCTCAAAATTTTTCAAAGTACGCTCACGCTTTGAATTTTTATCAAAAATGGCTGGTTAACGAATTCATTCTTTCTTTCAAGACCTGAAAAAAGTATGCCAAAAATCGATATGATCCGTTCGTTTTTTCGAGAGTTACCGTGTTTAAGGACGGACGACCGGACGGACGGAACGGCGGACACACAGACGCAGTCGTAAAAATTTATTTTCGGATTCATGGGGTCTCGAAACGTGGAGATCCGTTGGAAACCCGTGCTTTCAAATTTCCGACAATTATAATACTTTCTCAATCATAAATGATAAAGTCAAAATTTTATTAAACAAAAATCTTGGGACCAATGTCAAACTGGCAGCACGATTAATATGGAAATAGAAACTAAAGTTCTAGTTTTCCAACTTATTATTTAAATATGAGCAATGTGTAGAAAAATGTGTTTTTTTTAATCTATTTTAAGAGTGCTGTTTCGATTATTATTTAACAATATAGCTACTTGTGCTTAAGTAAAATATAAATTTAATGATATTGTCTTTGTCTTTCTTGACTAAATAAGATGTTACATTATATATCTTTAAATTTTAGCAGTTTCTCCATGAAACTAAATTTCAAATTTGTCTTACCCTCGAATTTTAATATAAAAATTTTAATATAAAAATTTTAAAATAAAAATGTAATAATTCGATACATACAGAAAACTCTATAAATGAAGCCTTATAGATTCAGAATAAGATTTTAATAGTGAAATTTAATTCTACCGTGATAGAGTTCATCCGGAAATGCCTTCAAAATGTACTTTTATTTTTTTATGTTTTCAAAATGCTAAGAACATTAAAAGTACGGTTTCAGATTATTACTAACGCAAAGAGTAATATAGTTTCCGCAAAAAAATCTGTCAATCTAAAACAATTCTTTTGTTTAAAATTTTCTTCCTTTGGTAGAAAATTTCCCTCTTTATTGAAAATTGATTCTTTTGGTCGAAATATTAATGTCTTTGGTTATACATTATTTTTTTTGTCTGATAATTTACTCACTGCATTACATTTTTTTAATCCATAATTTTCTTCAAGGATTGCCCGATTTGTTTGAAAATGCATGTATTTTGCTAAAAAAAGTCATGTGTTTTTGTCAAAAATCACCTTTTTGGTAGCAAATAAATCTTTTTTACCAAAAACGTATTGTTTAAGTTTATATTTTGTTGTTTTTGACAATCTAACTATTATGTTGAAGATTTAAGTATATTGTTGAAAATTTAATCATTTTGCTGATAATGTGTGTTTCTTATTCAGAATTATTGTTTTCAACTAAAAATTGAACTGATTTTCTTTTTTATTGAAAATCCATGCTTTGTTGTGAAAGATTCATCTAATTGAAAGTTATTCCCTTTGAATGAAATATTCATTCGTTGTAGAAATTGTATAGTTTGTGGATAAAAATGTAAATGCTTTGAGAAGGCTGCATCTAAGTTGGTCGAGGATTTAACTCATTTGTTAGACATTTATTTTTGTTGCTAAAAATGTACCTTTTAATAGAAAATTGAACTACAAGGCTATGCCAGGATTTGGAAACGGATCAAAGAATTGTCATGCCATCACCCGGTAAATTATGTACAAATAACTTAGAACGTTTGCAAGCATTATATAAGCTAGCAGCTTAAATTGATGTCTAGATACCTACAAAATAATTCAATTAATATAGTCCACTGGAATACTGGTGGCTATGAAAGTAAATCGCATGAAATACCCACTTTCCTACAGAAATATAAAGTTCACAGAAAAAAAAGAAGATAAACTTTACATCGATTCCCGAGTAAAATTTCACCGCAAATAAAATTAACCTCGTCGAATAAACTTTACACGAAACTTAGATAATTTCGTATTTTTAACCAGTCCCCGAATAATTTTTCAGTGAAAAAGCGTCGTCTGCTGTGTACTTGATCATGATATAAGAATACACGGTCTAGCCACACGCAACTGAAAAAAAGTTAACCAATAGAAATCAACTCCACCACTTTCAGCCATATTGGAGAAGTGA
>JAWWLR010000002.1:47127750-47139949 GCA_035041075.1 Acraspis erinacei
CCCCCCCCCCCCCCCCCCCCCCCCCCCCCCCCCCCAAATTATACACAAATCTAATACCTTCTCTGATGAGAATGTAAGAATGCTAAAGCCGGTAGAATCTAAAAGAATCCGAAATTAAAATAAAATCTGCCTATCTATTTAAGTTTCAAATTGTCTGAAATTAGGAATTAAATTTTCAAAAAGCCTTTAAAAGCACACACATAAACGAAGTTATGCTGACGAATTAGTAACAAATTTCACATTAAAAGTAACTAAACCTAAAAAAATGTATAATATCGTAACTATTATTCGTAGTATTTCGTGCTCCTATATAGCTTAAAATAAAAAATTGCAATTATTCGATTTTGAATTGAAACATTTTTTTTCTATTCATATTAAATTTTTGTGATTTAATGAAATCTGCTTCTCAAGGCTGAAAATGTGAAGATTATAATTTATTTGCTTTAATACAAATGAATTAAACAAATAATTAGCAGAATACGATTTTTCGCGCCCTTAGTTTGTCTATAATATTTATTTTTGTAAAACAAACACAACGTATTAATTACCCTAATAATACTGATTTTTCCTATATCTTTTCAGGGGAGTTAATTATACAAGTTGATTTTAATCAAACCACAATGCTGGCTAAAAATCATATTCATGCTGCAAAATATTTAAATAAAATATTTTTAAAATTGATTTTAAATCCTTTTTAAATAAAAAAAAATTAGGCGATTATTGATTATTTTTCATTTCATAACTTCACTCATTGAAAATAACTTTTAAATTATCAGATGACAAGGCTATTCAATACAAACTTTATCTTGTAGAATTGTTACGTTTTGAAGTATATTCAATAAGCTCAATTACTAATCAATTAAAATGAGAAAATTAAGCTCTTAAGCCATAAAAATAATCAGCACACAGGACATTGCTGTAGAAAAGACGCTAGATAAATCCCTTTAATTAGGAACATTATTTTTCTATACAAGACATAGTATGCCAGGAACATGGTATCTTTAACTTTTTTATTATCATCCATATATATAATATAGTAGAGTAAATAAAAGTGTCTTACAACAGCATTGCACAGGTCACACTTCAATGGTTTCATTAAAGCCGACAATTCTCTTTGGGCCGTTGCAACTTTTTCTAGAAAGAGAAAAAAGGAATAAAGCATTAATCTTATGGTATTTGAAGATTTTATAGAAAGACTATAAGCGGCATCTAACTTTTTTTTTATTTAAAATAAAAAACAATTGAACTCATCCAAAAGAGACCCCTTTTCTACAAAATAGTTAAATTGTCAACCAAAAAAAGATTTTAATTTTGATACAAACAGTGAAGAAAACAAGATCTTGGGCAAATCATAATTTGAAAAGAAGAATAATTTTTTATCCTAAAATAAAAAGATTATTTTTCTACGTTTCTCAAAAAAAAAAAAAATGCAAAAAGATTTTTGAAGACTTCAAATATATCAAAAAAGTATACTTCTCAAGCTTGGATACAATTAAAAAATATTTTATTATACTTCCGATTGGTTTTTGGAACTTACAGAAATATTTTTCAAAATAAAGAATCACTTTAAATAGTTCCAGGAATCTTAAGAAAACTTTTGTATTATCTTGAAACCTTACAACATTTTTAAAAACTTCGAAATATTAAAAAATCTACAATTTGTTTGAAATATTTTTCAAATATTGTAAAAACTTTTGTCTTTTAAAATTTTTCCTAAAATATTCAAAATATTCAGCAAAATTGCAAAAGTTGCATTAAAGTCTACCAGATTCTTTCTTGACAATTTTCGAAATCTTTTCAGATATGCTCTTAAAATAAATGTTGGTAAATAAATAAAAATCATGAAAAATTTGCGCAGAAATAGTGAAAACCAAAATTTCTTCCCTTAAAAGCTTTCAAAATTCTTTAAAAGCTTTTAAATGTTGTGTTCTAAATCTTACAAAATCTACGTTTTGTTTTAAATTTATACAATTCGTTTTGAGTTTAAAACTATTTTTGTATACTTTCAAAACCTCTAAATATATCTCAAACTTATTCCAATTTTTCATCAAATTTTGTAACCTTGACCTTGACCCTCCGAACCTTGTAGGTATACGATTTTCCGGCTCTTCTAGTGTCAAAATCTTCTGCATTCTTTTCCAAAATTGTAATTAATTATTTAAACATTTTTAGTATATTTTTAAATATTTTCTTCAAATTATTTTTTCAAAACAAAAAATTAATTAAAATTTTGCCTGGAATCTTAAAAAAATATTTTCTTAAAACCTTTCAAAATGTTATTTACAAAATATTAATAAGGCACGCTCTAAAGAAAATGTCTTATATTCCCCACAGTTTTTTTTTTTAAATAGTGTCAAAATAGCAACAGAACATTTTTCAAGTATTAAAAATGAAAACTGCTGTTTATTGAAAATGTTTTTCTTTGTTAAATTCTAAAATTATTAAAATTCCTATTTAATTATGGTGGGCTTCACATTATTCACTCCAGTTTCTCATTTGTCTACTTAAATGCGAACTGAAGTAATAAACCCCAATAAGAAAATCCAATATTTATGTTTTAAATTTCATTCTTCTCGGTTAAAATTGATTTGATTGAAATTTTTTAAATTTCCAGAATACAATTTTTTTATTGAAAATTCATCCTTTTGGATTAAAATTTTAACTCCTTGGTTGAAAGTTGAATTAATTTCGCAAAAGTTAATTCTTTTTTGCGGAAGAATTATAATTATAGTTCAAACTTCGTTTCTTTTGGTTAATTTTCTTTTTAACTGAAAATTTAACTACTTTGTTGAAAATTCAACTGATTGGTTAAAAAATAACTTTTTTCTTGAAAATTCATATTCTCGTGTTGAAAGTTCAAATATTTTCTAGCAAAATCAGTTTGAAATGCAAATATTTAGTTCTATAATTTTTAGAAACGAAAGAAATATAGACAGAAAATTAATCAAATAAAATTTGGTCTAACATCAGATCTATGGTTCAAAATATTTTGTTTGAAAACATTTTTCAACCAAAAAAATGCCATTGATTTTCGTAAAATTGAAATAAATTTAGAAAAAATCTATTAAATAAGCAGAATTCAAGAGAATTCTAAAGAATTAAAACTATTTCAGGGTGAATTAAAAAAATGTAATATCTTCAAATCTTTGAAACCTAATAATTTCTAACAAAAAAAAGTTACTAGTGACTAAAAAATAGTTCAAACGAGTTTAAATGAATGAGAAATACTATTTAAAAAAAAACTCGATTGATTTTAGTTAAATTTGAGTGAATTTAAGGGAAATGAGAAGAATTCGATGAAATTCATAAAAAAATAATGTTGAATTTAAAAGCAATTAAGTTTTTACATGTGCTCAGAAAAATTAAAGAGAATTTAAGAGACTTGGATGAAACGCCTACGACTTTAAGGTGAGTTTTAAAGACTTTAAGATGAACTAAACAAAAACTTTTTTTTAAGGAATTGAATTGAGTAAAATTGAGTGCATTTAGAAGAATTCAAAAGGGTTTAAAAGAATTCAGGACAAATTAATAAGAATTCAGTGCGAATTCCAAATAAATAGCAAATTGTTGAAATCTTCTGAAAATTCTTTGAAATCTATTAAAATACCCTAAAATATTTCAAAGTCCTTGAAATCACTTCAGGCTACTGAAATAAATAAAAAATGTCTTAAAATATTAAAAATTCTTAGATATCTTTTGAAAGCCCATGACACTTTTTAAAGCGCTTGAAACGCCTGGGAATCTTTCACGTTACCCTCAAATATTTTAAATCCTTTGAAATTCCATTAAATTATTGAAATCAATAAAAAATGTCTTTGTAATCTTCTAAAGTAGTATAAAATATTCCAAATCGTCTAAAATCCCTTGAACTTTTTTAAAGCTCCTGAAAATGCCAAGGAATTTGAGAAAAAAATATACCCTGAACTATTAAAAATTCTCTCATCATCTCATCAGCGGATTCTCAGGGTCAATTAAATACAAACTTTTCAGAAATAAAAAAAATCCATTGAATTAAGCAAATTAAGAAGAATTCAAGTGAATTAAAAAAAATAAAAGAAGGAAGGGCAATATTTTCATTGAAATCCTCGAAAGCCTTACAAAATCAATTAAAAATTACGTGAAATCTTTTAAATTCCTTAAAACATTTAAAAACCTTTAAAATCTTACAAAACACCTCATTTCGAGTGAAATTTTTTGAAATCCATTAAAATATTATAAAATCCCGTGAAAAAATCAGGAACCTGAAAACCTGAATTGAATAATGATTCACCCATGAGTTCATTTATTGAAAGAACAGTGACTGTGATTTTTTTATTTACAAAAAGTGATTTGAGAAAAAAAATCACATTTAATCTTATTATACATTTTTTTAAATTCCATTATTATGGCATTTAGCGGGAATTTGGGGAGATCGTGAGGGTATTTAGAGAGGATTATAATTCCCGGAACGCGGCGGTAAGATATTTTAATAATATAGACAAATAATATTTTACCAGCATCGATTCGAGGATCAATCGCTTCGCTCTTCCTCTTCAGAAACTTTGTTTTTGACTTGCTTTTATCACCAGCAGGAATGACTGGCGATGTTCCTGTTGTTTGTTGAACTCCTTGTTTGTAGGAAGTTGCATACCAATGAGCGTAAACATCCGAAGAATCCGCGTCAGTTGGAATCCACCACGGCGTCGACGCCGAATGAGTTTGCATCGGGGTTAGAATATTTGCATAATAATTTGGGGCGGGCATTATATTTCCAAAATTTCCACTAGGTGGTGGAACAGGAGTTGGTAATCCTGGTTGAGGCGGTGGAGGATGGGATTCGTTTACAGTTATATTTGGGGGAGGTGGTGGAGGAGGAGGTGGTGGTAACAAACATTCCAGCCCTGAAATTAAAATAATTTGTTTGCCTATA
Organism: Acraspis erinacei; assembly: GCA_035041075.1. Classification (NCBI taxonomy): domain Eukaryota; kingdom Metazoa; phylum Arthropoda; class Insecta; order Hymenoptera; family Cynipidae; genus Acraspis; species Acraspis erinacei. The sequence goes on from JAWWLR010000002.1 coordinate 47,132,660, forward strand.
CAACAGATTAAAAATAATAAAATGTACTCATGCAAGCTTCAAATGCTGAAAGCGTAAGAAATAATAGAATCTTAATTTTCTTAAACTAGATTATTACAACCTTCACTCTAAATTAATTAAAAAAATTAATTAAAACTTTTGTGAATTTCAGCTTCAAGTCGGAAAACTTAAAATACCACTTTTCAAATTTGAACGAGTTTAATGAAAAATTGTTTAAATTTTAACGTTTTGTTTTTCAAATAAACAATTTGATTTTTAATTAATAATTGAAATTATATTTGAAATTGTACAATATATAATGGTTTAGATTTTAATTCATACAATTCATACGTAATAAATTTTTTGATTTCTAGTTAAAAAAATTCATTTTCAAATTGTTTATCTTAAAAATTTGAAATCGTTTAAATAACTAAAAGACCATTAATTAAAGCTTTTTTTTACACTAAAGGTTTAATTTTGAAAACATAAAGTCTCACTGTTTAAATTTGAACGATTTCAATGTAAAATTGTTTAAATTTGAACTTCATGAATGACAAATAACCCATTTGATTTTTTATTAATAATTTCAAATATATAAAATTGTACAATTGGGTGATTCTTATATTCAGTGTACAATTTTTAATTGTTTAAATTTGAAACCATAACATTCATATGCATTCGATTTTAAAATGTCTATAAAAATCCATTCTGAAATTGTTTATCTTGAAAATGTCAAACAATTTGAATAGTTTAAAGGTCATTGATTGAGGCTTCTTTCAACAAAAATACTGAATTATTTAACGTTTACCGAAAATAATTAGTAAACCTACTTTTCAATGACCAGAAATATGAAAACATTACAAATATAAGAGAGAAAATAAGAAAAAAGGCGAGGAAGTTCTTTGAAAATGACAAAAATTTTGGTCATTTTCATATTCGCATTTACTTTAAACAAAATTCAAATTAATCTAAAGTTTAAGCCTTAAAAAAAAACTAGAAATTTGTCCAAACAAAATGGAATTTTTTTTCTTAATATAACCTCAAAATTTTGAAATTTATTTCCTTTACTTTAAAAACTTTGAACTGCAAAAGTGATATGAATATATCTAAAAACAAGCGTTAGAAATGAAAAAAGCGATCACTCAACTATTAAACACATCAAAAATTGACTGAAAGCACTAAAATTGATACGAAAATTGTACAAAAAAATACACTACAGTGTTTGTTCAATAAAGAAACGAAAGTAACCAAACTAACCAGGAACCTCCGGATTTTTAATATTCAGTGTCGTGGACATCATAGAGCTTCACGAAATGTGACTTTCTGCTTTTCAGGTTTCTTTCTATCCTCAAATCACTAAAAATTTCTTTATTTAGAGTCTCATTTGCTCCAAAATATTCCTAGAGACTCAGCAAAATTATGTTATAAATTCACTAGCCGGCGTTCTTTTTAAACAAAATTCGTATCAATCTTCACGTTTTCGACTAAAAGGTTAACGAAAATATTATATTTTCGGTTAGAAAATTAATTCTTTTCGTAATACAAGAGCGAAGTCCAACGCCATAAATTCATTTCATCATGCTTATCATGATTGCTTACGATCGAAATAAGAACGATAAACCAGACAGAAATAGACGCGCATGCGCCTACAAACTCAAGGGCGGGAAAATTAAAAGGTAGTTCTTATAAGCTTTTGTAGATATGCGGTATAAATAATTTTTAAAACCTAAGATGACCTTTATAGTCAATCAAAAATAGTTGAATTATAGATTGAAATATCAAATTCAAAATTGAAATTTCTGGTAGAAAATGTATCTTTTTCACTTGAAACTTCAACCATATGGATGGAAATATGTATTTGGTAAAAAATTCAAGTTTTTAAGTTAAAAATTGGTATTTTTTGGTTAACTTGAACTGTTTTTTTATTTAAAATAAAAAATTTTTAAGTTGGTCTATATTAAATATTACATTTTTCACTGAAAATTCATCTTTTTAGGTTGAAAATTCAACTTCATTATGGATACTTTATTTTCATTTTTGTTATTTTAATTTTAATGATATTTTTGTTTGTTTGTTAAAAATTAATTTTTTTAACTGATAATTTAAGGATTTCGTTTAAAAATAACTTTTTTTAAATCATAATTTTGGATTGAAAATTTAAAAATTGAGTAGGAAATTCAACTATTTTGTAGAAATTTCATTTTTCGTTGTTAAAAAGTAATCTTTTCGTAATAAGAATATAAATATTACGTTTTTGCTTAAAAATTAATCTTTTTTAGTTTAAAACTTCAAATATTTGGACCAAAGTTGATGTATTTTGTTGCAAATTTATCTTTTTGGTTAATAAATACATTTTTTAGTTTATAAATTAACTGTTTTCTACAAAGCTCGTCTTTTTGGCTTAAAAATTCAGAATTTTGTATGCAATTTTTTTTCTTTATTAACTGAAAATTCTTTCTTGGTAAAAAATTTATTGAAATTTTGTTCTTTTTTTTTGTAGAAAGTTAATTCTCTTGGTCCAAAATGTTAACTAAATTAAAAATGGTTATCTTTTTGGATTGAAATATCATTTGGCTGGAAATATATGTATTTTGTTAAAAATTCGTCTTCGTTGGTAGAAAATTAATTTTCACGGTTGAGAATCTAACGCTTTGGTTGAAAATTTTGGTCTTTTTTACGAAATTCTTTTTTGTCGTTGTAGATACACAATTTTTTGGTTAAAAATGAAACTGTTTTTTATTTGAAAGAAAAATATTTTCAAGTTGAAATATATTAATTAGTACATTTTTCGTTGGAAATTGTTAAAAATAACATTTTTAACTGAAAATTCAACTATTTGGTAGAAAATTAATCTGTAGTTTAAAAATGTAACTATTTGGTTAAAAATGTATGCAATTGATGGGAAATTCTTCTTCCTCAGAAGAAAATTAAACTTCTTCGTTGAAAATTGAAATACTGGGTTCAAAGTTGATGTATTTTGTTGGAAATTCGCCTTTTTGGTGAAAAAATGAACCTTCTTGTTTAAAAATTCTTTTTTTGTTTAAAAAATTCAATTGCTTATTTAACACACTAGCTTTTTTAAAAAAAAACTCGCCTTTTTTACTAGATAATTGAGCATTTTGATGAGTTCCTTTTTTTATTGACTAAAAAATCATTCTTGGTTGAAAATTAGTTTATTTTTTATTTGAAAATTCATCTCTTTTAGCAGAAGTTTCAAGTTTTTAGGTTGGAAATGCAACTACTTTATTGAAAATTAGTTTTTTGTTTGTTAAAAATTAAAATTTCTAAGCGAAAATTTAACAATTTGGTTGAAAATTTATGTAATTTATGGAAAATTCGTCCTTTTTAGAAGAGAATTAATCTTTTTGGTTGAAAATTGAAAAACTGGGGTCAAAGTTGATGTATTTTCTTGCAAATTCGTTTTTTTTTGTAGAAAATTAATCTTCTTAGTTGAAAGCTCGTCTTTTTGGCTTGAAAATTCAGCATTTTTTATTAAATATTTGATTGATAATTTATGTATTTTTTTCGAAATTATTTTTGGTTTTTGTAGAAAATCAATTTTTGTTTGTTAAAAATGCAACTGTTTGGATAAAAATTAGTCTGTTTAAGTTGAGGATTTACATTTATAAGTTAAAATTGGTATTTTTTGGTTAAATTTAATCATTTTGGATTTAAAATAAAAATATTTTCCGTTTGAAATATTTGAACTATTATATTTTTCTTTATAAATGCATCTTTTTACATTGAAAATTCATTTTTTGGTTTGATAAAAATAAATCTTTTAGCTGAAAATTTAACAATTTGGTTGAAAATTTATGTAATTTACGGAAAATTCGTCCTTTTTAGAAGAAAATTAAACTTCCTGGTTGAGAATTGAAATACTAGGTTCAAAGTTGATGTATTTTCTTGCAAATTCGTTTTTTTTTTTGTAGAAAATTAATCTTCTTAGTTGAAAGCTCGTCTTTTTGGCTTTAAAATTCAGCTATTTTGATTAACTATTTGATTCATAATTTATGTATTTTGTTCGAAATTATTTTCGGTTTTTGTAGAAAATCAATTTTTTTGTTTGTTAAAAATGCAACTGTTTGAATAAAAATTAGTCTGTTTAAGTTGAGGATTTACGTTTATAAGTTAAAATTGGTATTTTTTGGTTAAATTTAATCATTTTTGATTAAAAATAAAAAAAATTTTCCCTTTGAAACATTTGAACTATTATATTTTTCTTTATAAATGCATCTTTTTACATTGAAAATTAATTTTTTGGTTTGATTATGTAACTTATAGAAAGTGCGTATTTTTTAGAAGAAAACTAAAATATATTCGGTTCAAAGTTGATCTACTTTGTCGAAAATTGGTCTTTTTTGTAAAAAATGAACCTTCTTGGTTGAAAATTTAATTATTTAAATGACACATTAACTATCTTGTAGAAAGCTATTCTTTTTGGCTTGAAAATTCAGCATTTTTATGAATTTTTCTTCTTTATTGGCTGAAAAATGAGCATTTTTCTTTGATTCATTTTTTTCTTTGAACATGGAACTACTTTGTATAATTCATGAGAAACAGTAAGATTTTACCGCCATTTGGGCTGGCTTTCAATCAACTGGTCTTGAAATTAAATAACACGAATATTCTATATAAAAAAAAGATTTAACTCTTTTATTGTTTAAAGCATAATCAGTTTATCATCTCTCTACATGCGTTATATTATCCATCCGTTTCCTCGATGATTATCGAATTGAATAGGATTGGAGAATTAATAATATTGTATTTTTAGATGCTTTTTATGACTCACAGACTAGTAATAGCTATAAAATGTACCTATTGTGGGTTTTGTGAGTCATTACAGTAAATATCACGGAAGAAATATGGAATAGTATCAGTATTATACTATTTCTTGGTTTGCATTTTGCCTTTCGGTTGCTTTCGACAATCTGCAGTTATACAATCTTTCTTTCTTTCTTTCTTTTTCGGCGATTGCGAGTTGATTGTCTGCTGTTTCTCCTCATTTTGACTAGGCGAGCTCGGCAAGTTTGAGAAGTGCGGCCCAAGGTGTGAACTTTCAGAGTCAACTTGATTCTGTTTTAAAATCTCTATGGCATATTCCAGGTGCGGAATCGCTTTCAATAACCCTTCATTTTTGGAAGAGCTCGCAAGCTCCAATGCAAAACTCAAAAGCCCCGTGACACCTTCTTCTTCTTCTTCTTCTCCGTGAACCGACTGTCCTGAAGAATCCTGAACGTCAATCCTCTGCTCCTGGAATTCATCAATTTCCAGTGAAATCTCCTTCTTCAAGTTGTAGTCCCTCGAATTTGCCTCGAATGTCCCTGATTTTTTTATATCGCCTAAAATTTGATCGAAACTCACGCCCCTTTTGATTTTCATTGCTAGCTCGTCTCTTTCTTCTTTCGTCAGACGCAACGACCGAACATTCTCACTGTGTCCCAAATGTGTTCTAAGAAAGTCCACAGTGATGCGACCTTCAACATTTGTAGCTACAATTCTAGCAGGACATCTTCTACCCGTTTTGCAGGACATTGCTTTAGACTTCTTCCCTGTGCCTCTTGCCCTGGACGACTCGGACCTGTGACATTGGTAAAATATCCTGTTTTTGAAAGTCCTTTCCTTGACAAAGAAAGATTTGTCTTCTCTTTCGACGTGGCTTTTCCATGCTGTAAAATCTGAAATCAGAAAACAAGGATCGTTAAACAAATTCTTAAAAAGTTGCTTTTCCAAGATGTCTACTTAAATCATGGGGAAAAATGCTCTGGTGTTACAAGATGTTCTTAAATATTTAAGCACCATAAATTGATTAAATAATTATACAATACTAAAAATATAAATAATCATTTCTTGAATTTGTCTCTGAAGTCCATGAATTTGAATAATAACTTAAACAAACTTTTATTATATCTTCTTATACTTAAAATTCAGTGATCGAATTTTTAAATATATGAATTTTCGACGAAATAGTTAAATTTCTGACTAAATAAGACAAAAACTTTCAACCCAGAATGGAATAGTTGAATTTGGATTTGAAAAAATAAATTTTCAGCCAAAAATGGAATAGTTGCATTCTTTTTTGAAAAATTCCTTTCTAACAAAATTGATGAATATTCAACTAAAATCATAAACTATTTAACTGGAACACTTGAACTTTTAACCAAAAATATCAATTTTTAAACAAAAATTACTTTTTTTACCAAAAAATAGGATTTTCCAGCAAAATACATGAATTTTCAACTAAAATTATTTTAATTTAACTGGAATACGTAAGTTTTTTAACCGAAAAGATTAACTTTTGAACGAAGATATTACTTTTTTAACAAAGCACATGATTCTTCAACAAAATTCATAAATTTGAAACGAAATGGTTACATTTTCAACCAAAAGACAAATTTTCAACTAAATAGCTGAATTTTGAATAAAAAGATCAGCTTTTAACCAAAAATGGAATAGTTGAACTTTCATTGGAAAAAATTACTTTTTAACGAAACTGATGAGTTTTCAAGTAAAATGATAAATCTTCAACGGGAATAGCTGAGTTTTTAACCAAACATGAAAAAGTTAAATTTTTAAGTTAAGAAAATTAAGTTTAAAAAATTAACAAAATAGATAAATCTTGAAAAAAGGTGTTTCAATTAAGATGATGAATGATCAAAGGAAAAAATGCATTTTTAAGAGAGCATTTGTACCTTTAACTAAAAAAGTTTTTTCTGCTGCTATTCACGAATATCGACAATCTTGAAAATTTAATCAAATAGTTATATGAGGAGAATATTCTTGAAGCAACTTAAAATTGACAGAATGATTCGAAGAAAAACTGACTTAAATACCCTGTAAAGTCCAGACTTTTCCGTTTTTCTTTTTAAGACGTATTCGTCTTGATAAATAATAAATTTTAACAGAATTAGCAAAAATTAACCATTTGTGGTAATTTTTGGCTTTAGAAATTATTATTTAAATGCCAATAATGCAATATACAATAAAAATATACCGATCAAGTTTTCAATTTTCCGGGCCGATTGGGAATAAAATATTCACAATCATTCTAAAGATCCTTTCAACACAAAAATATCAATTTTCAACAAAAGTGGAAAAGTTAAACTTTCAGTTAGAAAAATTATTTATAATAGTTGAATTTTAAGCTAAAACTGAAATACTTGAATTTTCAACCAAAAAGGTGATTGTTCAAACAAGATTTTTTTTATTAAAACAATTTTTACAAAACATGAATTTTTTAACGAAATAGTTGAATTTTCAATTAAAGGAAATACATTTTTAACCAAATATTTAAATTTTGAATGGAAAAGA
>JAWWLR010000002.1:47172499-47184382 GCA_035041075.1 Acraspis erinacei
CACCCCAAGTAAAGATCCTCACAAAGCCTTTATGTGAGGTTCCTCACTTGGGTCCATTTGTATCCAAGGTCTTTTGTGTAAAAAAGATCTTGAAGTATTTTTAAAAACAACTTTGCTGAAATAATTTAGAATTTTGGCAATTTTTTTTTATAGTATAGGAAATTTCGGATTTAACGATTTCAACTATAATGGAATTATAAGACACGGTCCAAATCGAACAGAAAAAAATGTGCCTATAAAAGAAAAGTGGATCACTCAACCGTTGGATCATTTCCATCATGATAGTCGTGATTGGAAAATGGTGGGTTTTTTAAATTTTAATAATATCACCATTTTTTATCTACTGAAAATATTACAGAGGCGAATAATATGTTATTCCTCAATGTTAACGCTCTGCAGGTACATATTTCAAAAGATTTTCAAGAATTCTAAAAATTTGAGGATATTTTAACAGATTCCCAAGAATTTATAGTTAATACTCGCCTGTAATTGTTATGAATTTTATCCTATTCTTTTAGATTCAAAAGAACATCTTTTACAATATTAAACCACATTAATTATTTTTAGTCACTTTTTATATTCTCATCATTTATGATTTGAAAGTATTAGAATTGTCCGAAATTTGACACCACCGTTTTTTAACGGATCTCCGCGTTTTGAGACCCCTCAATCCAAAAATCAAGTTTTGGTGATGGCGTCCGTACTAAGAAGAATATTATATCAGCCTCACCGCAAAGATTAATTTTCAAAATGCTCTAATTTTTCCCTGACCAGTTTTTCATTTTCCCTGAATATTAACAAGTTAAGACCAGAATTTTAAGCTCCTAGATGGAAATATTATATATAGTTTATATAGTGTGAGGTATTATATATAATATTCATTTGTTTTATATATTTTTTGTACAAAAAATGAATATATAAAACTTCACACTATAATTATATCGATGGATTCTACGAAGAATAGGCTTTCTTTTCGTTACCCTTAAGAATTAGGCTAACTTCATTTTGTATGAAATTTAGTAATCGCGTATAGGAGCCTAGATTATTACATTATACAAACTGTAATACAAAATACTGGAGTTTTGAATTTGTAGGAAATGTTTCGAAAAATAATGAGTTAATTATTCCTCCTGACAACTTAGCTAAACGAAGTTAACCTAATTCTCAACGATAACGAAAAGATAGCCTTTTCTTCGCAGAACCCATCGATATAAACTGTATATAATTTTCCGTCTGGGCTTGCAATATTTTTAAACTAGAATCTTCTATTAACGGGATAAAAAAATTTCAAAATTTTACATTTATTATGCTTGCCAATTATTTAAAGTTATAGAAATTATCTGCCCCCCCCCCCTTGCCTGTACAGCATTAACTTCCAATTTACAAGAATTACAGGTACATAAGTTAATTACTTCATAAATACTTATATATTTATAATACATTTTTTTCTGTTTTTAGCGATATTTGGAAAATGATCATTACTTTAACGGTATGGGACCAATTTTGATTATGTTGGGTGGCGAGTGGGAGATTGACGAACATTCATTACAGTCTGGATTAATGCACGAAATTGGCTTTGATCATGGAGCTCTAATGTGTTACACTGAACATCGTTTTTACGGAAAAAGTATTGTAAACCAGTTAGTATAAATTAAAAAATTCTACTTACTTTTTAGAGATATCAACTTTTTGTGTTAATTTTTGATCATATTTTACCATTTTTATCCAATCTACTTAGGTACACCGGAGTCGAATTTTTGAAATTCTTGAACGTGGACCAAGCACTGGCCGACGTAGCATATTTTATAGAATTTATAAAAAAAGAAAAAAATTTGAAGGATCCAACCGTTATGGTTTTTGGTTGCTCGTATGCTGGAAATATGGCAGTTTGGATGCGATTAAAATATCCTCACTTGGTTCAGGTATGCTGAAAATAGTTATGAAATTACTGAAATAATTTTATTTTAAATCTTTCTTATAATTTATTTCTTATTTAAATGACAATCCTACAGGCTGCTTATGCCACCGGTGCTCCTGTATTGGCGAAAGCAAGCTTCTTTGGTAATTATGTAAAATCATATAATATTAATAATATTTTATATATATTAACATCGTAAAAAATTTCAAATATTAAAATAGTTCAATCTGAATTGTTAAATTTTACTTTGTGTATTCTCTCTCTAAATATTATGTCAAATTTTATCATTTTCTCACCCGGAATATTTTTTTTCTTCTGGAAAGAAGAGTGCGTACACTCTAAATGTAAATCAATCAATATTTGGCTGATTAAATTAATGAAGCATGCTTGGGCTGCAAAATCTGTTATTTCTACTGACAAAATAGTAGTTTTAACAGATAAATTAGTCAATATTTCTGACTTAATCAAAAAGTCACTTGAAGCGTCTAATTTTTCTGCTATGATAAAATTAAAAAATGATTTCTAAATTAAAATTCTTCTTAGTTAAAAATTCGCTTTTTGGTTTATCATTTTAGTATAAAAACATTTAATTTGTTGAAAATGCATCTTCGGGGTTACAAAATTTATTATTTGGTTAAATTTTGTTTGTATTGAAAATTAATTTTTTTATTGAAATTCGTACTGTTCCATTTTTTGTTAAGAAATAGTATTTTTTACTTAAACAGTCAACTATTTCGTTGAGGATTCAACCACTTTGTTGAAATATTAACTTAATCTTTTTTTGATGGAAATATAAAATGTTTTTATTTCAAAATTGAAATCTTCTTTGGTTAAATTATTAGCTATTACATTTTTGTTGAGAATTCAATCTTTTTTTATTGAATATTTTACTTTTTGCTTGAAAGTTGACTACTTTATTAAAAATTCCACTTTTTGTTAAAGATTCATATCATTTCAGTTAAAAAATCGTCTCTTTAGTTTAATATTTAACTATTATGATAAAAGTTCGTTTTTTAACTGTCAGTTAAGTATTCCATTTTTGTTGAAAATTTACCTCTTTTTGTTACACATTGAACTATTTGGTTGAAAAGTCGTCTTTTTTGGTAGGAAATAAATCATTTTGACGCAACATTTTTTTCCTTTTAATTCAGCAACTTGGTTAAACGTTGAACTGTTTTGTTCAAAGTTCGTCATTTTGGTTGAAAATCAATCTTTTTTTAATAAAATCGTATTTTTTGGTTGAAAATTAATTATTTTCGTTGAAAATTCAACGCTTCATTGTAAAATTATTTATTTCTCAAAACTTAGTACTCGAACTTAAATTTGCAGAATATGTGGAAGTTGTCACTGCATCATATAAAAAACACAGTGAAGAATGTGTATCCGAAATTGAAAAAGCCCTAACATCTCTAGAAGAAATGCTTCATACAGAGAAAGGATTGAAAGCCATTAAGGAAGAATTTAAGTAATTGTTACAATATTATTTACAAAAAATTTAATTCCAACATAATTTGTAAATGCATGTGAAAAAAAACCTTTATAAATATAATTATATGATATGTTACATACCAATAATATCTCTTCTTTTTTAGTTTTTGTAATCTACCAGATACTTCAACTATCAGTGGTTACGGAACTATAATTAACAGGCTGACGCAAGTATGTACACGCCAAATTGTAAAAATCATTTATTTTCGATAAGTACACATTTTTGCTTCCAAAACCTGACTTTTTAATTAATATTAATTCATTCATTTTTACAGAAAATTGTAGCTGCGGTGCAAGAAAATAATGTATCTTATGTTTGTCAAACGATGACAGACAGAAGTTTGAAAACTTCCCTTCAACGATTGGCTCAATTAAATCGGGTATCAGAAGATTGTATCCGAGATGATTATACCCTCGTGGTCTGTCTAATGAGATATGAGCTCTGGAATCCAATTACATCAAATCGTAAGAGTTATATCCTACTATGAGAAATTTATGACTTTAAAATTGCATTGGAACCTGGATTTAAGTACGGTTTCGGAAATCGTCTGCAGTGGCCTTGTCCAGGGGCGTACGCAGAAAAAAAATCGATGATGATTTTGAAAATTTCGGGGAGGGTTTTAGTGATCCTTTCTAAATTTACATGGTGTTTAAAAAAATTGCACATTGGAAGTTGACCACCCTCGCGCCACGCCCCTGGCCATGATCATCAATCCAGCTAGGGAATCCAAACGTGAACCTTAATTTAGAGCCTTCAAAACCATTTCAGTTGGGTTCGTAAGTTTTGGTACCAAATGAGTATTATCCGTTGGAGTTTAATCGCTTTGGTTTAAAATTTAATCATTTGTTGTTGTTGAAATATATCCCTATATTACTGGCCTCGCTTTTTTAATTCACTGAATTTTCTTTGCACTTAAGAACTTTTTTTCTCAATAAAATATCTAACTGAATCTTTAGAAAGTATATCAGAAGACCATAAACTACGTTTGCAGTTTATGGTCTCAATTGAGTAGAAATTTCGCTAAAAATTATTTTCAACAAAATCAAAACTGGGACCAATTTTTAACATATTTTGCTTTTGCCTTGAAATTTTTTGCACCTAAATACTTTGTCAAAATATCGGTCTTAAAACTGAGAGAAATGCAAGAGCCGACATTAAATTAAGTTTATGTTCGTTATTTTTAATATCGCAGATATTTGAGATATATATAAGAAAAGTTTTTAGGTTCCAAAAATTTCAAGGTTATGTCAAAAAAAGTTCTTAAGTTAAAAAAAAAATATTCAGTGAACTGGAATATGTGGTCGGTAATATAGGGATCTGAGTTTATCACATGCCTTTAAAAATTAAGTATTTTTTCGCCTGAAACCGGCAATCGAGAGCAGAGTTTCTTCGTCTACTTTGGTTTGCCAATTCCAGAGGCGCAACAGAAACTTAATTTTCGATTTAAAAAAAGAACAACAACATTTACGTAAACAATCCGTATCAGTCGTATCAATGATACGGGGTCCCCGAGATTTTTGTTTGAGTGTTTTAGTTTGTTTTCTTAAAAAGGGGCCCCCAAGAAATTTCGATAAAGGGCCCCCTCAGAGCCACTGCTTTTGAAGAAACTTAAACCATCCGTTTAAAAATATTTTTTTGGTCCATATTTATTTCCATATTTTCATATACATTTCCTATTTAACCATTCTTCTCATTTTTATTATTAGAAAGGCTATGGCTGTTTCAAACTTGTACCGAATATGGTTATTACCAAACAACTGACTCTAACAACTCAATGTTCGGTGCTTTCAATTTAACACTAGAGTACTACACGAAGCTTTGTCGAGATGTATTCGGATACGAGTGAGTTAAAACAATTTTTTAATAAGAGGATTCATGAATACATGTAATTATATGTATAAATAATTATTAATCATCTTTCGGCTGCGTAAAACTTATCGGTTTTCGACCTTACCGATCATTTTTTTGTTTCTCAAACTTATAGTGCCCGTTCTTGATTTTCCCAAGCTTATCTCATTTCGCGTGGGTTCCAGCCGTTGAAAAAAATGTCGGTAAGGTAGGTATCCGGAATGTATTACAGGCCCTGCATTACATGAATTATAGGAAATGTTTGTAGATAATAAGGGTTAGATGGTTAATATAGAGATCGTTTATTAATCAGTGTACCATTTACAAAACCAGTCTGCAATATGAGCGAGGATTCCTATTACCGACATTTACTGATACTTACCGACATCGAGAGCTTTGGAGGGTTCGCGTCCGCACTCTTTTAATTTGAATATTTTGAATATCACTGACAGAGTTGCTACAGTTCTGTGAATTTCGGAAAGTCAGGGAATTTAAAACTGGTCGGGGAATCTCAGAAAAAATCTGATTGAGTTAGTGAGTTTTTGATAAACTAATGAAGCTTAACTTAATTCTATTATTTTGTTGAATATTTAACCATTTTGTTCAAGAAACATTCTTTTTGGTTGAAACTTTAATTGTTTTCTTCAAAATTCATCATTTTTCATTGAGAAATGATCTTTTTTGGTAGAAAATTCAACTACATAGTTGAAAGCAATACTGTGTACTTTGTTAAAAGTTTTTTCTTTTTTGGCTGATTATTCATCATTTTGATTATTTTTTAAACTTTTTTATGTTTAAGATTTGACTATTTTGTAGAAAATTATTATTTTTTTAAAATTATTTTTAAACTGAAAATTAAAGTATTCTATGTTTGGTTAAAAATTTATCTTCTTCGTTAACAATACATCTGTTTGGTTAAAAATTAAATAATTCGTTAAAAATTTATTATTCGGCTAAAAATTAATTTTGTACTGGAAATTTGACTATTCTAATTTGAAAATTCGTCTATTTTGGTGGCAAAGTAATCTTATTAGTTTAAAGATCATCTTTTTGGTTAAAAAATCATTTCTTTGATTGAAAATCGATCTATTTTGTTGAAATTGTTTTTTTTTATGTTAACTTGCCATAAATTGCCCAAACTTCAACTTTTAACTTTCTATAAATTTCCGGAAATTTTCAGTCATTTATGGCAGTTTTACAGTTAAATATGATATATTACCATAAACTAACCAACATTTAATTTTAAACATTTTTATGCATTTCTGGAAATGTATATTAATTTGTGGTAATTTATGGTTACTTACTATAAATTGTCCAAAATTAAATTTCAATATTTCTATAAATTTCCGGAATTTTCTGAACATTTCCGGTCATTTATGTTAATTTAAAAGTTAAATATGTTGAATTACCATAAATTAGCAAAAATTCATTTTTAAACATTTTTATAAATATCCGGAAGTTTATGAATTTTGTTGGTAATTTATGGTAATATTACAGGTACTTCTATACTTCTATAAATTTCTGGACATTTTTGGTAATTTTCGGTAATTTGATCAATTATATATGGTAACTTTCCATAAAATACCGCAAAATTCGATTATCTTCAAGCAAAATTTCCTTACAGTTTTTATGGTGAGTGGGCTGATTATCATAAAATGCGATTTCATAGATGTATATAATTTTCATTACTCACCTCTGATATCACTTTTCACTCCCTAGGGCCTAGGGAGTAAAAAGTAGAGCTTTAGCCCCGCTTCGTAGTCGCCGAAAAGGGCTGAAGTCATGCATGTGTCATAAGAAATATATTATTTAAACAAGTATACAAAGGAGCAGATACTTGATTATTATAATAAATTATTTGTTTACACTCTACAATATTGACCTGCCAACTCTTTTTAGAAGTTTCTAACTTTAGTATAAGGACACGAAACTTCAAATGCTCTTAATACAGACACTCAGCTCCCGATATAAGCCTTGATTGTAAATCGGGGGAATTCCAAAGAAAACAGACAGGGTTGCATGAACCATTTTTGTTGGATTTATGCGCATGACTCAACTTGATGCAACTAACACGCTGAATGGGCAGATCCTCTCTTTCGGCCCCCTGGCTGCTGTCATCACGAAACTGCGGAGGCCATCGATTCTAGGAATAGCATGAACCGAGGGGTCTTATATCGGGTGTTGCGTGTATCGGTAAAACTCGGTAACAGGACTATGTGCCCAGAAAAGTTCTAGAAGTGTCTAATTTTTCAGATACAATGACATTTTTTTGAATCGGGGTATAAAAAGGACGAATCTTATGTACGGTGGGAAAAAACCAGATGTGAGGAATGTTCTTTTCGTTAATGGAAACAGAGATCCTTGGCATGCACTTTCGGTCTTAGAGGATCTAAACGATTCCTCTCCATCGATTCTTATAGATGGTAAATATAAAAAATTTCGTTTTTGAGAATTAAAAATTATATTATGGTACGAATATTATTGTACGTTCTTCTTCGGTTTTTGTAGGTTCTTCACATTGTATGGATTATGGCAACTATCAATATTTAGATAGCCTCGATTTAATCTATGCAAGAATCAGAATACGCAAAATTGTTGGAAAATGGATACAACCGGGGTATGGAGAATTCATTGACCCCGTTTCTCAAACAGCACGAGCCGGAATTTAGCACGCGATGGACACAATTCTGTTTAGAATTCCATTATCCATGCAGAAATCTAAAGTTCTGTTTGAAAATCCATACTGATAGAAGTTTGGACCAAAAAAAATAACTGGAAATTTTAAAATGGCCAACTGTAAAAAGTTATTACTGACGTAAAGATTTTGTATCCCGGCAATTTAAAAATTGAGTGCTGTATGTACGACTGTAGCATTTTTGACGTGTTACAAATAAAGAATTTCAATAAAAAAAGAACATTTTTATTTAGAGTTAAACTTTTTTTAGAATTTAAGATAATTTAACAAGTGTAAAGTCTTTTAAAGATATTTTTTTATATCTGACTTAATTGTTATTTGATTCTCCAATCGAAATTAAAGACTTGTTATGGTAAAAAAATGTATGTATGTTATGTATGTATGTATGTATGTATGTATATATGTATGTATTTTATGGTAAAAAAATGGTAACTTCATTTTTTATTTGTAATTAACATAAAAACTGCAAATAAAAATAATTGCTATAATTTTTCAGATCCATAGGACTAATTATTTTAATTCGTAAAATTCAAAATTTTTTATGACATTGC
Source organism: Acraspis erinacei (assembly GCA_035041075.1). Classification (NCBI taxonomy): domain Eukaryota; kingdom Metazoa; phylum Arthropoda; class Insecta; order Hymenoptera; family Cynipidae; genus Acraspis; species Acraspis erinacei. Next base: position 47,181,001 of record JAWWLR010000002.1, read on the forward strand.
GAAACCATGAGACAATTTTATATTTTAAAAAGTTAGAACCATTTTTTAATTTTTCATCCACACACTCACACATAGTTTGAAGCGAGCTTTAATTTTTAATGTAAATTAAAACTTAAAAATTACTATTAGGATACTATACAAGAAAGAAATAAGATTAGTGAAACTTAATCAAGTTCCACTGAGTGTCATTTATTTATTTATTTAATCCTATTAAATTGACTCTGAATCGATTTTATTACATTCATCAATATTTATTGAAAATTGAATTCAATTAATTTTGATTAAGAAAATTCATGAAAAAATTAATAATTAACTTTCTTAAGAAAATTTTCTTCTCATTTTGAAAATATTCTGAAATATTGTTGAATAATTTTCTATTAGTAGCCGTACCTCTAGTTTTCCTATTATTAAAATGTTAAGGCACACGAAAATATTCTGGATATATTATTTATTATATTATTTATATATTCCTTATCTAATTCCCGAAAAATATATATTTTTTTACATCAATCCATAGTTTTTTAGTTGCTTTTTCATAAAAAATCAAAATTATTCTTCTATGTGAAAGTTTAAATTTTTATTAAACTGCAAAGTGAGGTTCTTCATAAATGGTCACATATTTAGATTTTGGAAGAACACTTAACAATTTTTGATTCGTAAATTGGAAAAATAATTTCAAAATTAAAATTTTCTTTTAATAGAATAAAAAAATGCACTTATCTAAATCGATAGAAATTAGGCCCCTAAGTGTGTGTAATCTGATTTTTATTAATATGATTCCTAAGAATTTTTTAAAACTTTTTAAGTGAATTTTAATTCATTGCTCAATAGAAGAGAACACATTTGGTTAAATTTTAACCATTTTTGTACCAAATTAATTCCACTTTACTATGAATCTTATTAGTATGATTACTAATAATTAACAGATCAGAACAAATAATAATATTATGAATTTAAATTGACCGCTGCTCTTCTATTACTATCAGAAGACAAAAGCATTGTCACTATATTTCGCGGACAACTCTGCAGGGAGCGCTACCGGCCTTAAAATTAATATTTTATTAAACTTCAATTTAATTAAAAATAATCCAGGATTTCGTGAAATAACCCTGTTTTTGGTACTTATACATTCTCTATTTTTAATTTTACTCTTATACATCTCCTCCAAATGATGAATTTCAAAAAAATCTAAAAAAATAATCCCCAGATTTGTTCCTGTGTATCCGCGCATGCGCATTAAATTTTATAGTGAAGCTTCCTTTTCCGTCTGTTAAGAAAAAGGTTGGTGTCAATTTTTGGGAGGATTCGTAAAAATCCGTTTTTTACGCGATAATCGTCAAATAGACGATATCGTGAAGTAAAATTCGGACATCCGTATATCCCGAGTGTTTCCGGGATTTCGATATTTTTTGGATATTTTGTGAAGTTTAGATTTATTTTGCAGAACCAAAATGGTCCAGCGTCTTACGTACAGGCGACGGTTGTCATACAACACAAAAAGCAACAGGAGGCGCGTGTAAGTGTTCAATTCCTACTTTTCATTAATAATTGTACTATTTCCCCAAGAAATGGCTAAAAATCGGGATTATTTCTTAAAAAAGTGAGGGTTTTTGTTCAGATCTGTGTGAAATTTTGAGGTTATGTTTTGGTTCCGCGACGTATTTTCCCACGTGGACTAAATTCTGTTGTGAACAAAAATCTTAAGTGGATTAAATTTAGTTCAAAACTTTTAAAAGAGATGAAGTTTTGATTTATCGAACTTATATCAAATTTGAAATAAAGAGGCAAAGAGATTGAGAAAATGTGAAATTGAGGTTACGTTCTACGTGGAATATCTGTCAAATTATTTTTTTGAAGTTTTGGTCTTAATTTTTGGGTTTAGTATTAAATTTCTGTAATTTATTGATTATATTTGGGTTGATTTGAGGGTTTAAGCTGCTATGTGGATATATTTGTCACATTATTTGATTATTTTAAAAATGTTCAATATTTGGTTAATTTTGGTTATGAAGTAGGAAATTATTGATAAATTATTTGTATTGTCAGATAGGCATTTCGTGGAGGTTAAATTTAAAGTACATTGAAGGTTTAAATCGAATTTTTACTCAGTACTTTAAGAAAATTTATTAAATCGAATTCGTTGGTGACGTCCTGTAAATTTGCGTGTTTAAACATATTTTTGCATACATTTAAAGTAGTAAAAGGGAATGTCCATAAAAAAATTTGGAAAATACTGAAATGGTAAAAAAAAAATAGGATAATAATTAAGTTTAAAAGTAAAGATCCAGTTAAAATGAAAAATGTGAGGCTCTTGGAATCAAGGTCTAACTTCAAAATTTAATCGCCTCATTTTATTAAGTAAATAGTATAATGAAATTACTACTATTATATAATAAATAGAGATTTATAAAAACTGAAATTTAAGCACAATTTCTAATTTTATAAAACATTTTCTGGTTGAATTTTAAATTTTACAAATTATTGGAAGTTGAGTACAAAAATCGTCAACCTAATTTGGAGTTTATAAAAATCATTGTCAAATTACAAAAAGTTGGACAATTTAGAAAATATCTCTTCTGTGAGTATATCAGGGTAAAAATTAAATAAATATATATGTTGAGGGACGTTTATAGAAACTTTCTGATTATATTTTTCAATATACTTGATTTTTTCTAAATTTACTTAATTCTACTCAATTCAATGGCTTTATATCATTTTCAAAGTTTTTATTTAATTGGTCCTCATGAGCAATTGATAAAATGATCAAAGTATTCGAAATATTTGAAGTTATTTTTTCAATTCCAGGGTATTTTCAGGAGCTTTAAACCATTTAATAGGATTTCAACAAATTTTAAACGATTTGAAATATTGTTCCGTTATCTTAAAGTTGACAAAAGCAATTTTTTATTGATTTCAGAAATTTAATGGCATTTTGAAGATTTTGCAATATTGTAGGGTATTTTTAAGATTCCCATAAATTTCAAAGAGCTTTATACAATTTCCAAGTGTTTTACTCATTTTTATGGATTTAGACAAATTTCCAGTGAGGTTTTAAAGTATTTCGGAAGGTATAAAAAGATTATACAGAATCCAGAACGTTTTAAGCTATTTTTTAAAATATTCTAAGGGATTTTAAGAGCTCTCAAAATATTTCATTTATGATTTTATGAAAATATCAGCAAATTTCAAAGAATTTATACACAAGAAGTAAGGAATTTAGTAGGGTTTCAACGATATCAGGAGATTTTCAGATATTTTTTACAACATTTCACAAATTCTTTTGAATGTCCACTGTTTTTGGAATTTACCATGAATGCCATAAGTTACCATAAATTTATTCCAACTTTACAAACGTCCGTGGAATTTTTGTTATTTTTAACAT
>JAWWLR010000002.1:47310700-47320797 GCA_035041075.1 Acraspis erinacei
AGCATATGTTAAGAAATATTGACAATTAAAACATATAATAAATAGCATGGAGTGTGTTGAGAGTGTTTCAGACTGACAATTGAATAAAACATTTTTACTCCAAGTTAATTTTTCAATCCCAAAAATCAAGAAAAAAGAGAATAAATATTTTTGTCCACACTATGTAAAGCCTTTTTCTTGATTTCCTTTGGTGTTGAAAATTAACTTGGTTTATAAACTAATTTTAAGCCGCAAGAAATCAAATCAATAGGAGTTTTAATTGTTTAGAAATCAAGTTTTTAGCACCGGAATTTTACGTCAAGTATAAAGGCATCCTTATGGGATTGGAAAGTCCTTCACATATTTTTCAGTTACTGAAAATGCAAATAAAAAAAAAAAAACCTTTCTATACTTTTTTCTTTGTTTGTTGAATTAAATCTTATTATTTCTAAATTTAGGATAAAAAAGAAAATATCAAATAAACACAATCAATACGATTTTGAATATTATTGATCGCAATGCCTCTTTTGAATGTTCGCGCCATTTTAATTAAAGGTAGTTAAAAAAAGTATAGTATTATTATATATTATATAATTTTTAAGTCATTTTTTCCACATACAAACAAAATTTAACCAAGAATAAAAATAATTTCTTACACTTTTTGAACTAAATTAATTACAAAATTAATTTTAACCATATTGTATACTACATTAATAAAGTGCTTTTAAAAACAAACAAAAATTGTTTTAGAATTTTGAACGTATGTGTGAATCATTGACAATATTAAAGATAAAATAGTCAATACAAATGCAGGAGGAGACACCACTCTTATATACAGATTCAAAATGATAAACGCGTTTTTTGTATGTAAAAGGACTCCATGAATGCAGTGCAACGTTTGAAAAGCAATTTTATAATGAATTTAGTGTAGAAAGTTGAATAAGTCATTTCTATTCCTTTAATTAAATTTTATATGAATGCAATAGAATTTTTGTAACATCACATTTTTGTTGAGAAAAAGAAATAACGAACCTTAATATAAAATGAATTTATTTTTAAATGATAATATTAATATCGAAACATAATATAAACCATAGCAATTTTTGTTGAATTTAAAAAATAGGCCACCCTATCGAGTTAAAAGTGTGGGTATATAAATAAGAGGCACTGAGGAAATTTTGATCTACTCCTTAACTTTGTATAATTAACATTTATACATATATATATATACTATTATATTTATTTACACATTTTTCATTATATTTATATATATATATAACATTTCGTTCTTAATTCAAATCAAATCTGAAATTAAGTCGAATATAACCTTAAGTTCGCTTTTTTACTGTATGTGGAACGTGATAGTTCCAGGTAAGTACTGCCGACCGTTCACAACATATATTTACGCTAATAAATACTGTGGTAAATTAATACGTACATAATAAATCGCATAATTAATTACATTTAAATTTCAGGAATGAGTCATCTTTCAGTATAATTATTAACAATTATATTTATAGCGAAATATAATTTCTATTGTATATAGTCTATTATTTGCATTCCTTAATAAATATTATTTTTTAAATATTGCGATTCGACTATTTCTAACTTATTTTCTCTGCCATTTTTGTAAGAACTTGAGCCATTTCCTGCCCTGTTTGTTGAACCATATCGTACAAGAACCCTTCTTCCTTTTGCAATAGTGACGAAGGGTGATCAAATTCCTGAAAATAAAATCCATTTTTAATTTATATATATATATATATATATATATATATATAAATTTATTTTTTATCAAACTAATTAAATTGAATAAAATAAATAGAATTGTTTAAACTAAATTAGTTGCGCAAACTCACCACCATCGATCCAGCATCCATGACAATGAATTTATCACAATCCATTACAGTATTTAGCCTATGAGCAATAATCAACACCGTACAATCTTTGAACCTCTTTCTAATAGTTTTCTGAATAAGTTCATCAGTTTGAGGATCGACATTAGCAGTGGCTTCGTCAAGAACCAAAATCTTGCTTTTCCTAATAATTGCTCTAGCCAGACACAAAAGTTGTCTTTGCCCTACACTAAAGTTGGATCCACCGTCTGAAACCTTGGCCTCCAAACCAGCTTCCATTTCCACAATTACATCTTTCAATTCCACCTCTCCCAAAGCCCTCCAAAGATCATCATCCTTGAATTCATCAAAAGGATCCAAATTCATCCTCAGACTACCAGCAAATAGCAGAGGCTCCTGGGGAATTATGCTAAGCTTGCTTCGCAAATTATGTAATCCTAAAGTACTGGTAGCCACCCCATCAATATAAATTTCACCATCCAAATAAGCCAGTCGGAAAAGTGCAGACATTAAAGAAGATTTCCCAGCTCCTGTTCTTCCAACGATTCCAATCTTCTCCTTTGGTAAAATTGTGAAGTTGAGATTTTTTAGGACTGCTGGCTTATCAGGACTGTATCTGAGGAAGACATTTTTGAACTCAATTTTACCTTCTGAAGGCCAATTTTCAGGAGGCTTATTCTCTGGACCACTTTCGAGGGATTGTTCTTCCTCTACTTTGGTGTATTCGACTATTCGTTCTACGGAAGTCATCTGATTCTCCATGTCTGCTGTTTGCATTATCCCCCACTGTAGCATTCCAGCTAAGAGGATGCATTGCGAAACAACTAGACCTATATTTCCGGTAAATTCGTTCAAATCCACTAGCAGGAAACAGTAGACAACAATTGCTACGTAGAGTGAGCAGAGGAGCTCTAGATAGTATCCAAAAAGTCTAGCACAGGAGAAGAAGATGAACCAGGCTGATGAGTGAAGATCCTGATGGTTGTCGAATTCATTTGTTAGGATTTGTTCAGCATTGAAGGCTCTGATTGTTGTGAGACCTTGGATGGTTGCACTCAGGTGACTGAATACTGGAGATCGAGCTGAAAATTTGAAAAAGGTCATATTTACGATTATTATCATGATAATAATATATTTTAAATATCAGGGATAAGTTATTACTTGTTCCTTCAAGACGTTTGACGGCACGACTAGTCTTTATGTATACTCCCTTAAAGAGATAAAATAAAGATCCCATGATGACAGTTGGGATGAGGAGCCAATAATTGACACTTGTAGTGATGAGAACCACAGCAATGAGGAGCAAACCAATCGTTATAACATCCAACATGCTCAGTGGTAGAAGTCTGTCAACTGCTCCAACGTCTTTTGAAAACCTTAAAAAGCATTCTATGTCAGCAAACCTCACAATAATGTTGCATAACTACGACTACCGAACTGTGCCTGCAAACAAGCCTCTTCACCACACCTGCCAACGACGCATTCTAGGTAAGACTGCAAACCACACTTCCGAAACGTACCGCAACCCATGGACATAGGATTAGCAGGGAACTAGGCATCTCGTGGCGTAGAGGGGCTGACGCAACGAGCGGGGTGATCCACCATCTTCGTCTGCTAAATCGGTTTGGTGTGAGAAAGAGCAGACTGTTCTCCTTCTCTCACTTACCCCCTATGCTTTTGGAGACCAACATTGTCAACTCCTTTCCTTCACTTGCCATCAAACTCCGCACCTAAGTTAGGAAGCATGCGACTAGTCCCCTCTTATTCCAATGTCCATGACCGTAACCATATACTGTTAAAAATGTTTGGAAATCTACAACACATCGACAACACTTCTACAATACAAGCGTAAGGTAAAATTACAAACATAGTAATGGTATGACGAAAATGCAGTACATATATTGTAAGTGTTACTCGTGAAGTAACCGTCCAGCATCCCAATACATGTATTAGAGGGTTTCTAAAGGGAAAACTGTCCACAAGGAATTCACGGAATTAATGGAATTCAATGAATTCACGGAATTCACGAAATTGATGGAATTCACGAAATTGATAGATTTCACGGAATTGATGGAACGCACGGAATTCATGGAATTGACGGCATTCATGGAATTCACGGCATTTCTAGGAATTCATGGAATTGACGGAATTAATGGAATTCACGAAACTTATTGAATCCACGGAATTGATGAAATTAAAGGAATTTACGAAATGTATGGAATCCATGGAATTGATAAAATTCACGACATTCACGGAATTCATGCAATTCGCGGGATTCACGAAATTCATGGAATTAAGGGGATTCACGGAATTCAAAGAATTCTTATAACGCCCGGTATTCGCGGAATGCATGGAATTCGCGGGATTCGTGGAATTCGCAGAATTCACATAATTAATTTAAATCGCAGAATGCATAGTATTCACAAAATTCATGGAATTCACAGAATTAATAGAATTTACGGAATTTATGAAATTCACGGAATTTGATGGAATTTGCGAAATTAATGGAATTGATGCAATTTACGAAATTCGAATAATTCAGGAAATTCATGGAATTTGCGGAATTCATGGAAATGAAGGAATTCACGGAATTTGTAGAATCAATGGAATTTTCGTAATTTACGGAATATAAAAAGCTTACGGAATTAATGGAATTCAAGGAATTCACCAAATTTAAGGGATTCGCGGAATTAAAGGAATTGATGAAATTAAAGGAATTCACTGAATTCTTGGAAGTCCATGAATTCCATCCATTCATTTAATTCCTTGCATTCCTTGAATTTCATGATTTTAGGCAATGCCATTAATTCCTTGAATTTCGTTAATACCTTGAATTTATCGAATTCCATGACTCCTTTGTCTTTCGTGAATTCTACGAATTCCTTGAATTTCGTGAATTCCACGAATTTTTAGAATTTTATGAATTCGTTGAATTCCGTAAATTGCTTGAATGTCGTGAATTTGTTCCAATTCCGTGAATTTCTTGAATTCCGAGAATACAATGAATTCTGTGAACTCCGTGATTGATATGAATTCCATGTGTTTCATAAATTTCGAGAATTCCGTGCATTTCCACGAATTTCTTGAATTTCGTATATTCCTTGAATTCAGGAAATTCCGTAAATTCCTTGAATTCCTTAAGCCTCTTGAATTCCGCGAATTCATTGAATTCATTACATTTCTTGATTTCCATGAATTCATTGGATTCCATGAATTTCGAGAATCCCAATTAATCCTTGAATTCCAATACATTTAGTGGAAGTTTCCAACAGAAATTTTTAACAGTGTACTTTTTATTCCGCCCTCATAACCGTTACTCCCAGCCATGCACCCAGTCATACCACTAGATAAAATCCCTGAATACCTTCTTTAAAGTCCATTGATCATATCAAAATCCCCGCCTCCTGGACACTCCCTACAAAGTCCACCCCTACGCGAAGGGAAATTGCCTAATCTTACAAGATCTAAGACTTTTGATTATCTATTCAACTGTATAATTATTATCACCGATTAAAAGTGAATTCCAGTTACCTGTTAAGAATTCGACCAGACGGATTGTTGTGGAAAAAAGACATCGTCGCTCTAATAATCCTAGAAAACATGGAAGCGTGCAGCGTTTGGGAAGCTCTCATGCACATTTCATAATATATAAAGACCTGCACATAGACCATGATGATGGTCAATAAGGTCAGAATGGCATATACATAGATGTACCAATCTCTGTCGAAAGCTACATCTTCATCTTGATTTGAAGCTCTAAGAATTTTTGACCTATTGAATTTCTCTTCCGCGTTCACCCAGACAGCAACGAAATAATCTCCACCACTCGCAACCATCTGACTCAGTACACTGACAATCAACATCAGCGCCACGAAGGCGAAGCTTCCAACAGCTTTGAAATATGAAATGTAGACCTTTCCAGAGATCCTGCCAAAGCTTCGAAGCTCAGCTTCTTCTTCTAATTCCTGATCTTGGGTCCTTTGTTCACGTGGATTGGTCCCTAAGTTGTCAGGTTTAATCTTTCCTTCCTTTGGATCAGAATCAACTTCGTTAGAATCTTGGAGGACTTTCATGAAGTCAAGGCCAGAGCTTTGGAGTTCTCGGAAAGTACCTTGAGCTTCGATGGATCCATTGTTAAGAACAAAGACTCTGTCTACATTTTTAAGGTATTGGAACTGATGAGTTATGAGTATTCTGGTGGTTCCTTCAAGGTATTCGTTGATGCATTGTTGAAAAATGAGTCTTCCAACTCGTGTATCAACTGCTGATAGGGGATCATCAAGGAGATAAATGTCAGCTTGTGAGTAGACTGCTCTGGCCAGGTTTATTCTCGCTCGTTGACCGCCACTTAGATTGATGCCTGAAAGTTTGAACAATTAGAATTCAACTGTATTGAAGGTATCTTCAAAGTAAATTGAAGGGTAATTATTTTAATTCAATTAAATAGACTGAAATTGATTACATTTTAGGGAATTCATTTAAATTAAACATCAACTAGAGAAATTAATATGAGGGAGCCTTAGGGTTATTTGTAATAATTAATTTGTATTGAGTTGAAACTAATTGCGTTTTAAGATAATTCAAGTGAATAATAGATCAATTCAAGGTCAATTCACGTGAGTTCTAGTAAAGTAAAATTAATTTAAGATGTCATTTAGATGAATCAAAGGTTAATTAAACCTTTTTCTCCTATCATCGTCTGATCCTTATTTGGAAACATTGCGAAATCGTGATCAAGTTGGCAAACACTAATCACATTTTCATATCGCTTTCTGTCCATTGGTCTCCCAAAGAGAATATTCTGCCTAATGCTCGAGGCAAAAATCCAAGGCTCTTGGCTAACATAAGCAATGTTTCCTAATACTCTGAGTCTTCCTGCAGTGAGTGGGAGTTCTCGAAGAATGGAGTGGAAAAGACTCGATTTTCCTGCACCAACTTGACCGATAAGGGCTGTGATTGCACCACCTTTTGCACTAAAATTCACACTTTTTAAAGTTTCCTTCTTTAAATTCGATGACCACTTTGCTGATACATCCTTTAATTCAATTACAGCTTTGCTGTCAGTCATTTTTTCATTGGTATAAATTAGGTCAGGGAAGTGTTGAATTTCTGAAGAGGTCATGAATTTTTCAAGACGTTTGATTGACGATATTGCCTTTGCCATTCGCTGAACGCCTGCAGAATAATTAAATAATTAATGAATTTATTTAGATTGGAAGTACAGTAAATCCACGAGAAAATTATCTGCCGTCAGAAAATTGTAATTTTCAATTGTTTGCAGCGTTTTTATCTAAATTCGAAATAATAATATCTCGGGGATTTACTGTAAAAGTGATGGACAAATTTCTTAAGGAAGATGTGCTTTAAAATCTTGAATTCGAGTCAATTCAAGTGAACTAAACACAGCCCGAGAGAGTTTGATTCAAGTGAAGAAATGAATTTACCGGAATTCAATTCAATTTTTTAAGTTCAAAATTGTACATTTAATTAAAAAATATATGTATAAGAATCTACGATTCGTTCATTCTGCGCACATTGAAGCTCCTATATATCACTCGATATTCGTGTGTTTCTTGCCTCGCGACTTTTTTGTCATGTTAATGTGACCGTTTTTTAATATGCGACAGTTTGACATCTTATGCCATCTTATAACATTTTCTTCTACACGGAGTTGTTCTCCTTGCATCGAAATGATTTATCCTTGATTTTTAACCTACTAATTGTGCACCATAGATTAAAATGAGTTTGTACTTTTTATAATTTTAATCGTTTGAATTATAAATGATTTAAATTCAAAACTTTTCAATATCAAATTAATCAATTTTGAACACATTTTATTAGAAATAATACAATCACCTAATTTCCAGATTTTTACATTAAAACTAAAATTATTATTCTTTAATGGTTTGAATGAGAAATTATACAATTTAAACTTCTTCCTAATGAAATTGTTCAACATAAAATTTTACTCTGAATTTTTATAATTTGTAGAGCTTCTAATTTTTTTCAGTTACTCAATATTAAACGCTTTTATTTAGAAATGGAAATTAAAAAATTTTTTTTAATGCATTCGAAGTATTCTCATTTTTACAACATTTTACTTAATTAGGTATTTTCACTTCAATCGCCAGCTAACTTCACTTCGTTGATTGCTGAGGGGAAAACAAGGGACCAAATGCATGGGATTCAGTTCATTTTTGCTCTATTTTGCTAATATCTTCGGAAAAACTAATTTTTTCTTTATAAGTGTATTTGAAAAATAGTTTTTATTTGTTAAGAACTATTTAATGACACAATGAAATGTTATTAATTATTATTCATTACGAATATAATACAGAAATAAAGTTTTGTTCTATACATTTGGTCCATCGTTTTCCCCTCAGCTTTAACGAAGTGAAGTTGGCTGATGGTTGAAATGAAAATATCTAGTTGTTGACGCGACGCATGCGCAACGCGAAAAGATTCCAGAATTGGAAGCACTGCTGTAATCATTGTACCCTTCATGTACAGTGAACCATGATTTAATCAGCAAGCAGTGTTTGCGTTAGCGCGTTTGAAGCACGCGTCATTTGCTTGTATATTTATGGAGATAAGCGTAGTGAAGTTTTCGAAGTGGCATAATTAAATTAAAAATAAAAAAACTGTCAATGACGCAATTATGACCGCATCTATAGATGTCGCTACGGTATTAATTGTTAAAAATTCTTTAGTGAGAGTACAATTTTACACCTGTTCTGATGATGTTTGTTATTTTGGTTCTTTTGTAAGACAATTTAAGAAACGTGCATAATCATTTGTATTTATTGTAAAAATTCCTATTATTTATGCAATTTTGGTAAGAATGTTTTAATGCAAAAAGTTAAGCATAAAATAAATTTGTATTCAAAAACAAACCTTCAAATAGAGCAGTATATTCCTGCATTTGATGTTCTTTGTATTTTACTTACTGTAACTATAGGATTGTTCAAATAAAACTCACTGAAAATTTCTTTTTTTTCAACTAATAATAGTTTTGTAAATGAACGCACGGAGAATATAAAGGTTTGTATTTATATAAACGTAAAGGTTTTCAAATATCTTAAAGATTAAATTTTTGTTAATACGTTTTTAGATGAGATAAAATTCCAATAACTAAAATTTCTGCATTCTATGTAGCGGTAAGAGTCAAAGATGGACTAACTCTTAAAAATTGAAAAATGGTTTAAATTTTAAAATATCAATTTTTGGAGTGTGTAGAAAAAAATATTCAGAAGAACGTCCAGAAATTGCAACTTGTTTGTCATTGTGAACTGAAGGCAGTGGTGGGAGAACGCGGATATCTCTGGCATGCGCAGTAGTGATTCCTATGCATTTGTAGGTTGACAAATATTGTTACTTAACCTACAAATTCGCAGGAATCATTACTGCGCATGTCAGAGATATCCACTTACTCCCATCACTGTCTGAAGGCTGTGCGCCACGGTCGCGAACTCGTGAAACCAGGTAGCTTTTTAAGTTTCATCTTGATCTGTACCTATAAAAAATTGACCATCGTTTTTACTAGTTTAAAACAATAAGTGAATACCAAAAATAAAGATTTATCAAAAACTAAGTGTTGCACATAGAATTTCCATTGAATTCAATGAAAAAAACACATTTCCTGTTAAAACAGTTTTTGTCAAGAAAGTAATTATTTTACAATGTCATAAGTTTCAGCACACCATAAACTAAAATGAATTTTAGTTAATGCATATGGCAAAATGTTTGGTTAAAAATATGAATGATAGACGATCAGAAATGAAATACGATTCCTAACCTAACTTTTATGTTATAATTTTGTATTATATTATTATATAGGAAATATTCCATGTATAAATTAATATAAATGTATTATAAGTTCACTTTTGCGTCAAGGTAAGTTAATTGGAGCTTATAATGTGTTGAAACATATATAACGTACTAAAATAATTATTTTTTTGGCAAAAAGAGTTTTAATATAAAACTCCCCCCCCCCCCTGTAAACAATGAAAATTACACATGTAACACTTATGTTCCGATAAATCTTCATTATTTTCATTCACGCATCATTTTTAACTATACAAAATAATAAAGAAATTGTTTTTAAACACAAGTTAAAATGCATCTAAAAAATCCTACATAGTTTCGCGAGTTCACATTTTGGCCGTATTGAAAAAATAGACGGTGTATTGCAGCGCAGCGGATCCCAATGACGATATTCCAATATTAATAGAATGGCGTATAATAAATTGCAGGTGCGAGTTC
>JAWWLR010000002.1:47535869-47547906 GCA_035041075.1 Acraspis erinacei
TTTCGAGTGCTCCGATTCTGGAATGCAAGTTCAAGCTATGGATAATGCCCACGTTTGTCTCGTTTCCTTGAATCTGCGAAGCGATGGATTCGACAAATACCGCTGTGACAGGAATTTATCGATGGGAATGAGCATCACTTGGTAACAATCACTTTTTTCACCAATTTTGAGGTTAGGTTCTACGAACAAAGAATTCGGTTCGCGTGCAATTAAAAAAAAATTATTTTACTTGTCTGGGTAATTTCTTTCTTTTGACTTTGTATTTTATAATATTAGAACTCTAATTTTGGTTACTTTAGAAACGTAACTTATAATGTTTAGAATTTGTGATTGTGTATCTCGAAATAATAACCGGTTTTTTTTAATAAGAGCAAAATGTTTCTATTTTTTTTGTTGTAGTTTTCTATCGCCTTTGCTGTTTTTTTTTAAATAATTTCGACCCTTCAAAATCATGGAGAAAATTTTTTTACAACTTGGCTTTTTGAGGTTATGTTCGTCAAACAAAGCCTGAATACGCGGTAAGAAAAGGCGCGGAAATAATTTCTTATTTGTTTTTTAATCCGATTATTTCGACGAAATCTCAAATTTACTTAATGCACTTGCTCTCCTGTTTTTCATTTGTTTGTAAACATGATTTTGCATGGAACTGATGATTCTTTGTGCATTTTCATTCACTGGTTAGTTGTTTTTTTTTACGTGGTTTTAGACATTTATAGTATTTAAAAAATACTCGATTTGAGGGGGAAATAATGTTTAATACAAATAATGTTTCTAATCACTTTATTTTTGTTTTGAAGGTCATATAAATATAATTTTTCTAAGATTTTTGACAAAATTAATAATAATTATTGAAAATGTTCGACATGTAAAATCAAAATTTCAATAAAAAGGTTATTTTTCAACCAAATAATTAAATTTTCTACTAAAAAAGATGAATTGTCAACGAAAAATGTAGCAGTTGATATTTCAATAAAGAAATATGTTTCTTTTTAATCAAGAACAATTAGTTTTATACAAAAAATATTATTTTTAAACCAGTCGTATTTTCAACCAAAATTGATTAAATATTTAACAGGAGTCGAATTTTCTGTAAAAAATAATTGATATTTTAATTCAAAAATATTTGTTTTTAAAGCTAATAGTTAAATCCGCAACCTACAAATATTTTTATTTTAAACCAAATAGTTGTAATTTTAATTTGAAAAAGGTGAATTTTCAACCAAAAAAGATTTTTCAATCAAGAAAGAAAAGTTTAGGCAAATTATAATTTTGAATAAAAATACAAAATCAAAATTCCGAATAACTATTTTCTTTGAGTTTATTTATTATTTTTCTTTTCGGTTATATCAATATCATTTCTAAGATTTTGTTATTTAAAGTATCTTAGAAGATCTTAGGAAAAATTTTCTTAAAATCTTCCGGGTTCGTTTTTGAAAAATTTGCAAGTCTTTTGTAATGGTTAATTTTTTTAAATATTCTTTTAAAGTTAATTTTCAAAATTAAAAATAAATAAAAATTTTCCCTGGAATCTTAAGAAAAAAATGGTCAGTATCTAAAAACCTTTCAAAATGTTTAAAAAGCTTCAAAATTGTGTTTCGAAATCTTCAGAAATCTACATTTTTAATATTTTTGTAATCTTAAAGTTTTAAATGATTTTTTAATCCTTTCAACGCTTCTAAAAGTTTCAAATATTTTTTGAAATAATTAAAAGTGTCTCAAATCTTCCAGCTTCTTTTTCGGGATATTTTTAAACCATTTAGAATTTAAATTTTCTCTTAGAAATAAATTCCACCAGTTTTTTTTATCTCGCAAGCTCAAAGCTTGTAAAAAAATATAAAAAAAGTTTTTTCGAAGTCTTCATCTCAAAGAGCGTCCTAGGTGTACAAAAAAGTAAAGCCCTAAATAAACTTATATATTTTTAATTTTTATTTGCAGCATGTCCAAAATCTTAAAATGTGCCGGCACCGACGACACCGTAACTTTGAGAGCATGGGACAATCCAGAATCAATCAACGTTATTTTCGAATCGCCAAACAAAGAAAAACTGGCTGAATACGAAATGAAACTCATAAATATGGACCAGGAACATCTTGGAATTCCTGTAAGTTTCAACCCGTCAATACCCTTCTTTATCATAATCATATTTCAACTCAAAAGACCAGATTTTGATTAATAATTTACGAATTTATAAATTTATGCTTATTTTTTCAGGAAACTCTATATTCTTGCACGGTGAAATTGCCATCATCCGAATTCGCACGAATCGTCCGTGACTTGCAAATGTTTGGTGAATCAATCACAATCGCTTGCTCAAAGGAAGGAATTAAATTCAGCGCTGCCGGTGACATTGGAACGGGTAAGAAATTTAGAATAAAATTTACCTGCAAATAATTAAGTGCATCAAGCTAGAAAAACTTACGTGCGCGATTTTTTGTTGTTTTGCGCAATTTTTAAATTAAATTTATATTTTTAAGCAAATAGATGAATTTGCAGCCAAAGAGAGAAATTTTGAACAAAGTAGTTTTACTTAAAACCAAATAGAGTTGAATTTTTAACCAAAAGAGATGAATTCTCAACGGAAAATAGTTCAATTTGCAACCAAAGAGATGAATTTTCAACTAAAATGATGAAACTTTAACGGAAAAATTACTTTCGAACAAATTAGTTTCACTTCAAACCAAGTAATTTTTTTTTATTCTCAATCAAACAGTTGCACTTTTAATCTTCAAAAAAATTCAATTTGTACCAAGATTAACTGCCTAACAAAAAATACGAATTTTTTATATGCTAGTCAACTTTTTAACGAATTTTCAACAAAAGTGTTAAACTTGTACAAAAAAGGGGAATTTAATGACTGAATGATAACTTGAAAAATCTAATATTTTTAAAATTTAAAGTATCAACTTTGCAGAGAAAAGGCATAGCAAAAAAATTTCTAACTTATAAATCGTCTTTCATGTTTAATAAAATATTTAGTTAAATATTTAGTTAGACTTACGTAGAAGAACGGCAGCATATCCTTAAATTGTTGAAAAATTGTAGTTTTTAAAAGTTTATTTCCAAATTTCCGCTAGCAGGGTTTGAAATCGAGAATTTTGCATAACAAAATTCATAATTATTATTTATTATTAATACTAATTAATTATATTTAAATTTTCTACTATTCCAATAGAAAATTGAACTATTTTGGATGTAAACTTGTCTTTTTACACTGAAAATTCATTTATTTCGTTGAAAATTCACGTCTTCTGTTTAAAAAATCTACTTTTTTATAGAAAATAATTTTTTTCTTTGCATTTAATCTCTTTTCGATGAAAATTCAAGTATTTGGTTGAAAATTGATATTTTTTCTTTAAAAATGAAACTATTTTCACAGCAATAAAATGTTGTGGAAAACTCGCCTTTTTGTATAAAAGTAATCTTATTGGTTTCAAATTGATCTTTTTGTATAAAATCAATTTGGTTGAAAGTTAATTTTTTCAACTGCAAATTGAACCGTTCCACTTTCATTTGAAAATTTACCTTTTCTCGTTCAAAATTTAACAATTTCGACGTAAATTTTTCTTTTTTAATTAAAAATTCATTTATTTTGTGGAAAATTCGCGTATTTTGTATTTAAAAAACCCGACTTTTTTGTTAGAAAGTAATTTTTTTCTTTGAAAGTTAATATCATTGTTTATAAATTCTTCTTTTTGGTTGAAAATTCAAGTTATCTACTTAAATATTTATCATTTTGTGGAAAATTCCTCTTTAAGGTTAGAAATAAATTTAATTTGTTACAAAATACATTCTTTTGTTGAAAATTAATTTTTTCGAAGATTCATCATTTTATTTAAAAATTCATTTCTTTGGTTTAAAAATGAGATGTTGGATTGATATTTTTTTTGTTGAAAATAATTTTTTTCTTAACTGAAAATACTATTCCAGTTGAATATTTCATAATTTTAATTGAAAATTAATTTTGTTTGTGAATCCTTATTTTTACTTAAAATGTAATTATTCAATTTTTGGTTGAAGAATGAACTTTTCTAGTTGAAAATTCTTCTTTTTTTGGGTCAACGTTGATGTTTATCTTCTCAACAAAAGTGTTATTAATTCATTTATTATTAGTGCTAATTAATTATATTTAAATTTATTAAATTTCAGAGATTGTTCCAGTATAAAATTTGAGAATTTTTATTTTTTAATTAAGAAATAGATCAAATTAAAAAAAATGGAGTGCAAACAGCCCAGGATGGCCTGATTGAAAACAAAATATAGATTTTTGCAGATTTCAAACAAATAATTTAGAAGCTTTGTAATAATTATGAAAATCTTCAAAATTATCCTGAGAAATTAATTCTAAGAGAATATATAAAAATATTTTCAAAATTGTCAAAAATGAATTTGGAATATTTTAAGGAAATATTTTTTATTTTGCAGTATTAAAAGGAAAATTTAGGAAGGATTCTAATAATTTTATAAGATGTTTAGAAGTTCTGAGAATATTTCAAAAAAATCTAAAAGAACATGTAGACTTTTCAAGATTTTGAAATGAAATTTGTACCTTTTTAAGGATTTTTAAACTATTTGAAATTAAAATAATTTAACTGATAACTTAAAAAAATTGTTCAGTTTATAAAAGAAGAAACCTAATCGCTCAATTTTCAATGTTTCTAGTTTAAAATTGTTTAAAATAATTTGCAACACGGTTTTTATGAATTCAAATGGAAAAATTTTTAACTGTAGATTTCGAATTTTTTAATTTTATTGCCCTTGAAACATATTTTCGAACCGGGAAATGGCTGGGAATTTTTTTCTTTGATTAAACTAGCTATCCTGGCTAGCCTAACCCCAAATTTGTTAAAAGATTATTATTTTTTTTCAAATTATAATGATTTTGGTTTCAAAATACCGACTTTCGCTGTAAAATGCCAGTGCGATATAAGTAATATAAGGAAACAAATATGAATCTTTTTTGACATTTAATGGTTTTTAATAATAATTTTAATTTAATAAGTCTAGTTATTTCTGGTTGAAAACGCCAATTTCAGATGAAATACACCAACATAACCTAAAGTTGTTGAAAAATTGTAAATATTCTTTGAAGTATAATTATTTGTTATTAAAAATACTATAATGATTATTGGCTTTAAAATACAACTTTTGAATGCAACTCAATTATAAAAATCGAACGATTTTTGTTTAGGAATTAAACTTTCAGTTAAAAATTGGGCATACAGCCTAAAATTTTAAGTCTTCTTTAAAAATGTATGACATATTAAAATTATATTTTTAGACACTAATTTCCAGCGAAATATACATTTGTAAATTTTTCAATAATTTATTTAATTCATTTTTAATAATTGATTCTTTGTATAAGTGGCTTTATATTACTGTATTGAATTATTTTGTTCGAAAAAATATATATTTTTTAAATTAAGTTTTTAACTGAAAATTTTATCATTCTAATTTTTGTTGAAAATTGACCGCTTTTAAATTGGAATTCAAGTACATGTTTGAAAATTCATTTATTTTGCTAAAAATTATTTTTTGGTTATATTCAAGTGTTTTTGCTTACATTTTTGATATCTTTTTTGTTCGAAATTTTTCGTGTAGAATTCATCTTTTTATAATGAAAATGTAATCACTTTTTTAAAAGCTGAAATATTTCGTTACAAGTTAATTTTCTCTGCTTGAAGACTCATAATTTTTTAACGAAAAAGATGAAAATTAAATTATTCCATTTTTGGTTGAAAACTGATAGTTTTTAGTTCAAAATTCAACTATTTGGTTACAAATGGACCTCTTTAGTTGAGAATTGAATTAGTTGGTGGAGAATTGATTAATTTTGTTGAGAAATTATCTATTTTGGTAGAAATTAATCTTCTTGGTTGAAAATAAGATTTTTTGTTGAAAATTATTCTATTCCAGTTGAATATTCATCATTGTAGTTGAAAATGCATCAGCTTGTTTGAAAACACGAGTAATCAAGTTAGATATTTATAATTTTAGTTAAAAACTCATCTTTTTGGCTGACAAGAATACTACTTTGTTCAAAGTTAAATTCGTAAGTGTAAAAATGCATCTTTTTGGTTAAAAATTGCGGCTAGTCCAGCAGAATATATATAACTTTAGTTGAAAATTAATCACTTTGGTTGACATTTTTGTAGTGAAAAATTAATTTTTGAGACTAAATTAAACAATTTTATTTTTTGTTGAAAACTTATATTTTTTAGTTCAAAATTTAATTATTTAGGTTGAAAATCTATATTTGTTTGAAAATAAAACTACTTTGGTTCAAAGTCGAATGTTTTAGTTGAAAATTAATCGTTTTGTTTAAAAAATCATTTATTTCCGAAGAAGATTCGTCCTTTTAGTCGAAAAATTAACATTTTGGTTGAAAAGTTGTGTGTTTTTTTTTGAGGAACTTAATTTTTTTAACTGAAAACTAAACAATTCTATTTTTGGTTAAAATTTTATTTTTTTATTTAAAAATGCAACTACTAATTTAATTAATTTATAGTGATCATATATTTAAGAATATCTTGTAATATAATTTTTCGTGTAAATAAAAAAGCGAAATATTTGATTGGATTCGTACTGCGCAAAATTATACCTAGAAAAAACTGGTGATAACTAGAAAAAGCAAGGAAATGTCGGGGATTTTTCTTCTACGGGATTTGAATGGACAACCCTTTGCGAAATAAAAATGTTGTTTTCTTTCGACAGCAAACGTGAAATTGGCGCAAACCGCAGAGGCTGACAAAGAAGAGGAAGCGGTCGTGATCGACATGCAAGAACCAGTAAAGCAAGCATTTTCCGCAAGATATCTGAACAATTTCGTTAAAGCGACGCCACTTTGTGCCCAGGTTCAGCTTTCATTGTCCAACGACGTTCCCCTTGTCTGCGAATACAAAATTGGAGACATTGGTCACATTAGATATTACTTAGCACCAAAAATCGAAGATGAAGAGGAAAGCTAAGAAGAAGAAAAAAACTACCTGAGATTGCTAATTATTAATCTTAATTAATTTAACACTCATTTTAATAAGTATTGTCATTCCTCCTGTAATTATTTATTCGGCCTTCTTCGCTCTCGATTTAGACTCTTACGCGCATGATTTCTGAATTTTAAGTCGAGAGGGAAGAACTCTGAAGAAAAGGGATTGAAAATCGAGAGTAGAATTTAAGTGCAGATAAATACGTGAAAATAGGAAAACATCACCACGGTTATGTAAAAAATCGGATATGTAAAAATTGCTGTATTTTTAGAAATGACACAATTGTGCTCTACGCTATGTATCACGCTAAAGATTAAATCTATTTGAAAACTTTTTTTATATAAAATTGTAACTTTTTCGATAGCGTGTTTAATTTAAAAAAATTAATTATTTAAACATTTAACAAATATTTTTAACTTTAATGGTAGCTTTATATTACTATATTTAACTATTTTTTATGAAAATTCGCCTTTTCTTTTGGTTTGAGATTAATGTTTTCGGCTCAAAATTGAACTACTTCCATTTTTGATTGAAAAATTATCGTTATTAGTTTAAAATTCTTTCTTTTTTTTTTTGGATAAAATCTTGCTTTGTTTAGAATTTATATTTTTTGGAATGAAAATTGTATTGCTTGATTGAAAGTTAAAAATTAATTTTCTTGGTTGAAGATTCATCATTTTAATTTGAAATTCATCTCTTCAGTTGAAAAATGAGGTGTTTTGTTGAATTTTTGTTTCTTCTTTGACTGAAAATTAATTTAAATATATATTTAAATTCAAATATATATATATATATATATATTCATAATTTTTTTGAAAATTCATTTTTTTGTGTGTAAAATTAAACTATTCCACTTAGCGATTTCTGTAAATTTTAAAAATTAGTTTCTTTTCTTTTTAAAGTACTATTTTTTAACTAAAAATGTAACCATTCCATTAGAATAAAAATTTAATTAATTAGTTTTAGCATGAAAATTGATCTTTATGGTTGAAACGTCAACTATTCCATATAAAAATGTATTATTTTTGTTCAAAGTTAAACTTTTTTTTAATTAAATTAATCTTCTTGTTTGAAAATTCATCTTTTTGGTTGAGAATTCAAGTATTCCAGTTAAATATTTAGTATTTCAGTGAAAAATGCATGGCTTCGGTTAAAAATGTTTTTTTTTGTGTGGAAAATAAATTTTTTCAACTGTAAATTTAACTATCCCAATTTTGTTTTTAAAAAAATGATCTTTTTTGGTTTAAGATTCAAAATTAATCTTTTTTCATTAGAAATTCAAATATTTGGTTAAGATTTTATGTATTTTGCTAAAAAAAATCTTATTTTTTTGTAGAAAATTAATTTTTTTGTTTTAAAATGAAACTATTTGGTTAATAATTCACATATATCATTTTCTCTAAATAGGCAAAGAATTTGAAGAATAATAAGATAAAATAAAAATTACAAAGTGTAACTAATTTTTCCTTAAGTAGTATTTTTTTAATCGTCTTGCTTGAAATTTAAATTATGCTAGTTAAACATTCATGATTTTAGATGAAAATTCATCACTTTGTTTGAAAATTTAAGTAATTTCTTTTAATTTGGTCTTTCTTTTTAGCAGAAATTCTTTTTTAACTTAAAATGTAACTTAATGTATCTTATTTAATTAGAAATTCATGTACTTTGAAAACTGATCTTTTTTAATTGAAAATTTAACTATTTGGTTGAGAATTCTTGTGTTTTGGTACAAAATTAATCTGCTTGGTTAAAAATTAATTTATATTCTTAAATATGCAATTTTGTACTAATTTGAAAAAACATAGCTTTTTTTAATTTTTAAGCGTGCATTTGAATATGTGAATTTTAAGAATTTTAATAAAAATACAAATAATTTGATGAGTTTTTAAAATCTGAATCAGTTCACAATTTCAGAATGTCCCGATTTTAATGTTGAAAATTAAACGGTTCCAATTGAACTTTGAACGTTACAATTTTAATTGTTCCACTTAAAAACATTTATTTTCTTAGGCAAATTGTTGAATTTTAATGCATAAATAACAATTGAACATCTATCATTCATAGAAAAAATTCGATCAAATTGAAGAGATACTTAGAAAATTAAAAAAAAATTGAAATTATTTCAAATAGCCCACGGTCTAATTTAAATAAAAGTATAAATTTTTTAAGAGAATATTTACAGAGATTTATAACGATCTAAAAGATTTTCAAAAATTAATGTGGAAAATTTCTTTAATTTGGCAGAATGAAAAACTAATCATTTGAATGATAATGATTCTGACTTGGAACCTGGAATTTTCGAATTTTAACCAATTCCGAGCTAGTACTGGAAATTTTGTAAAATGAAGAAAATTCTGAATTGGAACAGGATATTTTTTCGAAGAATTCTGAGTTAAAGCGGGGAATTTTAAAATTTAGATAAATTCCGGGCTGGAACAGGGAATTTTCCTAAAGAATTAATTCTGAGTTGAAAGGGGATATGTTCGGAAAAAATTAAAATTATGAATTAAAACAAGGAATTTTACAGAAAAATGATAATTCTTAGTTGAAAAGGAGAATTTTCTAAGAGTTAAAATTCCGGATTTGAACAAGGAATTTTCAATTCTTAACCAATTTTGATTTGGAACTGGAATTTATCCAGGAGAATAACATTTCTGAGTTGAAAATTGAATGAACTGGAACAGGGGATTTCACAAAAAAAATTATAATTCTTAGTTGAAATGGAGAATTTTCGAAATGAAAATTCTTGGTTTGAACAGGGATTTTTTCAAAAGAAATTTTATTTTTTAGTGGAAATGAAGAATTTTCTTAAAGAATTAAAATTCTGGATTTGATTAGGGAATTTTTCAAAAAGAATTAAAATTCCAGATTCAAACAGGGATTTTTCCTTTTTTAACCCATTCTGAGCTCGAATTAGAATTTAAAATTGCCTAAAATGGTATAATTTTAAACAATTTTTAAATTCATTGATTGATTCTTCAATTTAGAGCATTGAAAATGACAACTTGGATTTATATTTTTGGAACTGAATCTGAAACTTTAAACACTAAAATTTATAAAAGTTTAAAATTTGTAATTTGACAGTGTAACTGCATTTAATTTAAAATTGTTTAGTTGAAAAGAATAATTTTTGGATTGAGTTTTCGATTTTTTAAATATTATTGACCTGAAACATTTTTGCGAACCAGGAAATGGCCGGGAATTTTTTTCTTTGATTAAAATGGCCACCCTGTCAGGGAATTTTTTTGAGACAATGCTTCATTTTTTTAAATTGCAATATTAAATTGAATATCAACTATTCTTCATTTGTAAAAGTAGCTTTATATTAATGGATATAACTATTTTGTCCCAAATTCGTTCATTTTAGTTGAATATAATTATTTGTTAATTTTCAACTGAAGATTTAAATAGTTTAGTTATTCTTGTCAAAAATTGATATTTTTTTTATTAAAGATTCATCGTTTTTATTAAAAATTCATCTTCTTGGCTGAAAAATGAGTTTTTTTGTTGAAAATTTGTTTGTTCTTTAGCTAAAAATTAATTTTTTTCACTGAAAATTTAACTATTCCAGTTTCAACTTTAAATATTCTGTTGAAAATTAGTTTGGTTATTATTTAAAAAAAAAATTTTGTTTAGTGAAAATGTAACTTCAATATTTGGTTGAGGATTATCTTTTTTATTTGAAAATTTTGACTTGGTAGAAATTGATCTTCCGGGTTGAAATTTCAATACATCTTTTTATTTGATAATTAATCTCATTGGTTAAAGATTAATTTTTAACTAAAAATTTAACTTCAATTTTGGTTGATAATTTATTTTTACAATTTAAAATTCATGTATTTTATATCAAATTCGTCTTTTTTAGTGAAAATTAATCATCTGGATTGAAAATTCATCTTGTTGGGTTAAAAAATTAAAATATTTTACTTAAAGATTGATCATTTCGATTAAAAATTCATTTTTTTGTTTGCTTAAAATCTAAATATTCTATTTTTGGTTGAGCTTTGATATTTTTTAGTTTAAAATGTAATTATTTGGATGAAATTTTTTTATATAAATATTTCGTTGAAAATTTATGTATTTTGATGAAAAATCATCTTTGTAGTAGAAAATTCACCTTGATGTCCATTAAATTATATTCATGGTTATAAATATTAATTATAACCCCGAATAATATTTAGCAAACATCCATGATTCTTTCTTTCGTCGCCTGGGAGTCCTAACCCTACCTGTCATTCGACTTAGAATAAATTGTCCGCTGTTCATAGACTAATGCGTCCCCCTTCCAGCAACATCACCAATACGATCCTTGCTAGTAAACCCCCACTCTCTACGTCGTGAATAGTGCGCCGCCGCTGAAGCGACTGTGAAATGTGATTTGAGATAACTTTTTATATTAATTGATGCTCATGATAGATTGATAGATTCTGTTCTATCAGACGCATCAATTTGATCGATCAACAAATATTCGCTCTGTGACGCGAATGACACAGAGCTCGAAGCTATTATCCTGTCCAGCAAGAAGTAGCAGCGCGAGCAGAGCGTCCATCGCCGGAATGGACCAGGATGACATGAGCAACTTCTACGAGGTCACCTCCAGGAGCAAGAAGTGGAAACTCGCTAAGCAAGCCGATGACGCCTCCACCAGCACCTGCAGTGACCAGAATATGATCATTTCTCTCAAAGGAAGCAGTAAGACGTCAAGAACGTCAGTGGTAAGCAAACCGCTATCCAATAAAACAGCAGCCATCGATAACTCTCAACCAAAAAATAATAATACAGCAAAAACATCTGCTACGCCGGGAAAAATACCTCCTATTAACGTCATCGTTGACGAAATAAACCACCCCTACTCAGTGCTTCCCACAATAATAAAAAATGCAGTTAAACACAAACCCATAGTATATAACCTTGGGTCAGATGTATATTCTGTTCGCGTTTCTTACGTAGAGGACTACCACTCTAGTATCGCCAATATCGAGAAGCAAGGTTTCCAGTACTACCTGTATAAAAACGTAATTTCAGCCCCTATTAAACTAGTAATTAGGAACATT
>JAWWLR010000002.1:47857816-47873661 GCA_035041075.1 Acraspis erinacei
TTGCCCATTCTCCGCGTAGTTTTTCTTAATATTTCCTCGGCCTGCTGATCCTTGATTGGCCGTAAATCCATCTCCGTCGCTCTCACTCCGAACGACTCTGTTGTCCAGAAATTTCGCAGAAGTTCGTCAGATTTAACTGACTCAGTTGATTAGCAGAAATTTACGTACTCGCTCTCGTCGACTCCCTCAGATTCGTATCTTCCATGAAGAATCCAACCCACAGGGGAAAGTAAATCAAACGGGCTTCCTTTTTTACCTTTTACGCTTTTCGCAAAAAGTAACAAATCCGGATTATCTTCACCGATGAGAAGTTGCGGTACTGCGCGCGTCACATTTTTGATTTCTAAACCTTCCATCTGTTGCCACTTCTCGTAGGTGGCCTTAACCACCTGGCCAGGTAGCTCGAGATCTTTCATAGTCCGCACGTCTTCTAGCAAGAATTCTGCACCATTCTAGCCTCGTATCATCAATTCCACGCTCCGCGATTTACTGTCCGAAAATCTCGTATTCGTTGCGAATTTTCCTCCCAACGGTGCTCTCTTTCCCGTTAGGCCTAAATAATTCGCAATCTTTTCGGATAATAAAGACACTGTTGATCCGGGATCAAGCATTGCATAAGTTTCAATAGAGCCATTTAGGCCTGTTATAGTCACCGGAATAATTCGCTTCCAACGTTCGTTGACGTCTAATTTCTGGAAAGACGAGCATGCAGTCAATTTGTGGTCTTTCTCGCAACACACACATTTCAACAGTTCATTTTCATTGTCAAACAATCAGCACACGCGCCTCTCTTTTCATTTTTTTACGGTACCCGGTCGATATAATACACTGGATCATGTGGCGTTTATATTATTTTTTCGAGTTACGAAGTTGCGTGTGCCTATCGCATTTGTACCGACATGGGTAACTTATTAACTATCAATCTGGTTAATTGCGGGTTCTGCAAATAAGCGGTGCGATTCTGCGCTGTTATCGTCGCAATGAGGTTGGAAACCGCGTCCGCCCTGTTTGATCAGAGTTCCCGGTCGCTCTTCTCTTACGTTTGGTAGCGCCGTGACTTTATTTATTAAATCATGAATAATGTATTCCGATCGTCCGAATCTTCTCTCTAACGTACGGATTACTTGATTCGTGCTTGTGGGAACTAAGAACAGCGATTGTACCGCTTCTAGTCCTCTCCTTTTAGGAATTTTCTTATTGGAACCATGTTTTCTTCTTCCGAAAATCTACATACGTTTGTCGTTTGTCTGAACAAGCTAAGGAACATCTGCCATTCCGTGATATTCCCACTAAATGTAGGAAGGGCTAAGCTCATTCTATGTCGTGCCGCGTATATATTCATCGCGTTTCCCGATTCAATTGGTGAATTCACGTGAGTTGTTAAAGTTTGCAAAACCGGCTTCTCTTGATTATCTCTCGATTTAATTCTCTGATTCATTATCGATCTATTTTCTGGATCCTGATTTTCGAGGATTTCTGACATATCTTCACTGTCGGTTCAACAATGTTCTGAATCTTCCGCGATTTCGTCGATCTCCGCAATTCGTATTCGCGCGCGTAACGCGACGAGTTCTTTCCGTCTGTGTTCAGCCTCGTTTTCAATCTTGTCAAGTTCCTCTGCCTTTTCGAGTTCAATTTCTAGGGCGCTTTTCCTGTATCTACATTTTCGACAAGCTTTTCCCGTTGTTTCACAACATTTCCCTAGTCACGGTCATCTTTATTTCCGACACTGCCCGGGCCCGCTCGAATACGCGCTTTTTCCCCACCGGCTCTCGAGTTTCCTGGGTTCTCATCGGGAATTTTTTTACGCACTCGTACTTTACCTGACATTGAGAAGCTCTGTGTTTAGGGTTGGAGACATAGCCAAGGCGCTGCGGCATTTGTCCGAAGTTTTGTCTAGTGCTCCTCCGAAAGGGGGATGTTTCATCCTTTTCCTTTCCCCTACCTTTGGTTGCCAGCTCTTGCCTCCTGCTCTTCCCCTCAGCTGTGCCTACGTCATCAGGGCAATGTTCTTCTGCGATGGCGCCCTCATCTGGCATCAGCGTCTTGTTTAACTCATCAAAATTCTCATTGAAAGACGCTTCCATTTCGCTTAACTTGTCACTATTTCCACTCAATACTTTTGCTCTTTCAGATGACTGTATTTCGTTATTACTCTTCGAAATCGCACTGCGTCTAGAGCCTGTAGCACTCATTGTTCACTGTTAAACCTTGTACAATCACTTAACTGTTTTTCACCGCGATCACGTCTAAAGCACTTTAATACACTTTCAACGCGAACGCGAAGGATCCATACGCGAATAAATCCGGCTCGAAGGACCATTGATGTTCGTGATAATACGAGGGGTAGGGGTTTTCATTAACTAAAATCTGCCGATTAGGAAACAAAACAGTTTAATGGAATAAAATATCAATAGAAGTTTACATTCTACAGTTCTACACTCTCACTATTGTTGGAAATAAGACGACAATATAGCTATCTAAATTTAATTTAAGGAAAATTGAAAAAATACACAGGAAAACAAGAAAACTACTTGCTCTTTAAGGGACGCGCTCTTGAATCTCATTTCTCGTCTATTGCTCGCAGGATTGCTCCTTTTTCCCCTTCCGCAATTTTCTGACTTTCTCTCGTTAGGCTCACTTTCTCTTGGTAGATTTGAAAAACTTAAGAAGATTACAAAAATCCATTTTCTTTTACTACAGTTCCTGAAATATGCCTACAATATACTAAAGTTTCTAATAATTTCTTATTTTCTAACATACTCTACATAAGTGCCCGGAATATTGCCTTATTATCGTCTTAAGAAATTCGAAAATCTTGTACATTCGTATTTTTATAAAAATTCATAAATTTTCCTCGTTACTTACACTAAGGAACTTTAGCGATTTTCGCTTGCTCGTATGAGTTTTTCATGAATCATTATTAGAAAGAAATATCTTCTTCTAGCAGGTGAGTTTCTTCAAATAATTGAGTTTAAGAATATCACTCCCGATTCACAATATGTTACAGAAAGATTTCGCTTTCGGATCGGTGGCAGCTACCAAAAACCGACGGAAAGTAAGAAGTACACTGTCTAAATGTTTAAGCACTTGTGATACCTGTCTTTTGTAAGGAAATTTCCGTTCGGCCTTCATTTTACGGAATACAAACTTTTTCATGTTTCACTGCTACTTAAAGTAAAAAATAAAATTAAGGCTAGTAATAAAAATAATAATATTAATACGGAAAATTCCAAAATAATAGACGCTGTACTAATATTGTATTACGTATATTATATTGCACCTACTGGCTAAAAAAATGAAACCGATGCAGATAAGGAATAAGATGCTGATCTTCATTTCAGCTGCGATAGATTACCAACGATAAAGAACTTGAAATTAATTTTTAAGCTGTTGACAATAAATTCTAACTAGGAAACTACTTGGAATATGTTCCCTTATATCCTATTTACATTTTTAGAAATGTGCCCTTCTTTTTGTTTCAACACAGCTGCAAAAGACATACAATCTCATTCGTTTGTAAGGAAGTAAGGTGAAACAAACATACTGTGTAAATAATTCTGACCTTTACATTTTTACGCAGACTTATCGTACTTCCCAGATTATTCAAGTATACCCAATATAGCCCGAAATAATTCATATATTTTCACAAAGCAATTTTTATGATTTTTCGTGATTTTTTTGCCTTTTCACATTTTTAGGCACACTTTTATAGATCCCGGGTGTCTAACCTATCTTAAAACCTAGTATTGCACAGGAATTTTTTCGAAAGCTTGCTCAATTTTTTTTTAATGCAATAAAAAATTAAAATGATAATGATGAATCTTTGATAGAAGTCACTTCATATTACTTATTTAACTATTTTGATGAAAATTCTTTTTTTGCTTTCTGTTTAAAATGAATTATTTTATCTGAAAATTTAGCTATTCTAATTTTTTTTAATTCATCCCTTTTTCTGAAAATTCAACAGCTTATTTGTAATATTGTTTTTTTCTTGATTGAAAAATCGCTCTTAGTTGAAAATTCAAATCTTGCTAAAAAAAAGTTTTTTTGTTGAAATCAACTGTCTTTGGTTAAGAATTAAAATATTTTTGGTTAAAATTTGAACTCCTGCACTTTTCAATTTTATAAAATGAGAATTTAATTACTTTTTTACGGTTTAAACATTTCCGTTGAAAATTAATTTGTTTGTTGATGAATATTAATAAGTTTAAGTTAAAATTCATCTCATTGTTTGAAGAGTAAGGAATCTATTTTATTGAAAATTACTTTATTATTTGGTTAATAATTCATTTTTTTCAATGAAAATTTAACTATTACTGTTCAAACCTAATCTATATTATTTAAAATTTGTTCTTTATGTGTTTACTTTTTTTTTAAACTGAAAATGTAATATAGTTTTTCTTAAAAAAAATATAATTTTCTACCCAATAGTTAAATTTTCTTCCGAATAGTTAAATTTTCATAAAAATATTTTAACGTTATTTTCAATCCGAAGAGTTTAATTTTCAATCCCGAAAGTTAAATGTAGATATAAATGATTTTGCAATATATTGTTTTAATTCTCTACTAAAGAGAATGACGAAATTTTCAACTATGTAGTTTAATTTACTTTAAAAAATACGATTTTTTAACAATATCGTTTTCTCCTCAAATGAAAGGATAAATTATGAACATACAAGATTAATTTTATAGAGAAAACAACGAATTTTCAACAAAATACATAGATTTTCAATGAAATGGTTGAATGCTCGACTTATAGAAGGTAAATTTTCAAGCAAAAATAGAATAGTTAAATTTTCATTCCAAAGGATCAATTTTTTCAACAAAGTGATTAATTTTTGTTTTATAAAAAGGAAATTAATTTTTAATCAAATATTTGCATTTTGTACTATAACGATAGTTTTTTCCGTAAAGAAGAAAAATTATATACAAAACAATTACATTTTAAACCACAAAAAGAAATGGTAGAAAAAAGTTCCTTTTCTCCAAAGTAGTTAACCATTCCTTAAAAGAGTTGGATTTATTTAAGAACAGTTTAATTTTCAATCAAAAACATGAATTTTTAATAAAAGAGTTAATTTTGATCCGAAAAGTTGAAATAGTATCTACAAAAACCACATGTGTATAACTTCGTTGACATTTTGTTGAGCAAATTGGGAAAATATGTTTCGTCTAATTTTCCCTATACAACAACCTGCCTAATTTGAAACTTAATTTGGACAAACCAAAGGATTAAAATTCTTCGCGAAAAATATAATAACAGACTTTTGAACAGAGAATAATGCAATTAATGGAAGGGGCAGCATTTGCAACGAAATAGTTAGATTTGCCACCAAAACCGAATAATTTTCACGAAGTTCGGATCATTTGAATTATGACGTCCATTTTTCTAAAGAAACCCATTTTTTTTAATTCTACAGCTTATGATCTAATTCAGATTTTATTTTAATTTGGTTTTCTATAAAAGAGATACCATTTGATTTGTACGCGGGCGAAACATTTTTGTAACCAGGAGAATTTTGTTATAAAATCGAATTGCCGCATGTTTTTGAAAACCCAGGAAGATAAAAAATAATTGCAAGATCAAAGTTTTGTTTATATCTGGAAAAGTTCTGAAAAAATTACTTCTCCTCTTTTGTGATAAATTTCATACATTACGAAAAAATTTTCTAATTACATTTTCAGGACAAAAATTATCTCGGTCACAAAAATGTTTTAACGTGCATATAACTGCGATGGTCTCTTCTTGGTATTATCAAACATTGGTTTAAAATATTGCAAGAAATGCAAAATAGTCAATTACCGAAAATATTGGCTAGTTCTTTAGTAATTTCGATTTCTCTTAATTTACTAAACTTTTGTCATATATGTTAATAAGCAATACACTGTAAATACGCGATTGCAGTCAAGATGAAGCCCTCTATTTACAAGTTTCACAATATTGCCTTCTGATCGTTTTAGGAAACATAGAAATTCTACTCAATCGCATTCTTTATGAAACTCTTTTATTCGCCATATCTCGAATCTCCGACACATTATTTTAAATCAAATAGGCACTATATAACCCGAAATAATAATTTTCACTAAGCAACTGTTCGAATTTTCTGTTAATTTGAGGAGTTTTTCATATGTTTTGGAAAACTTTTATATATTTTTTGAGTAAGTTGAGCGCAACTAAATAACAAATTTTAATTCCTGAGGCGTATATTTTCTCAAAATTTTGTATCCCTGTCTCAAAATTCCAAATAATAATTGTGTCACGTCAAATTAAAAAAAATTATTGATTTAAAAAATATTATACCCGGTATCTATGACGTTATAGAAAGATTTCATTTTCGGATGGCACGCGCCTACCAATATGCGAATTTTCCGTCGGGCCACGGTTGGGCCAACCTTTGGAAGGTCGGGCAAACTCTGTGAACCAATGGTCGGCCCAACTAGCGTAATGATAACTCAAGCCCACCAATTTTATCATGGTTGGCCCGACAATAGCTGTCAAGGTTGTGACAACCACTGGTCACGAGGTTCGCACACCATTGGCTTTCAAAGTTGGCCCAACGAGCATAATGATAATACAAACCCACCGACTTTAACATGGAAGTGCGCGCCTCGCGCAGTGTCCAAGCCCTTCCATACTCCGTTTAGTCGCCCCAAGATCAGAAAATTTCAATTTTTTTATGTCCACTGTTTTCTACACATGTTTTCGTACTTTCTTTCTATTTAGCAAACGCTTGTTGTATAGTATTATATTTTGTTTATTATCTTCTTGATATTTCAATAATTGTTATGCTTCCTTTCTTTACAAGAGGATATTGACAATTGTGATTTGTTATTTATTGATTATAAATTTATATTAACAATTTTTAGCAATTTCTTAATATAAAACTCGTTTTTCCACTTTAAAAAAAATTCAAAACATTCTAAGGCGTGACTTTTCTGTTGGAAACGTATGTCAAACAATTCTATTTTTCCAATAATTGATAATTTTAACTTTAACTATTTCATTTCTTTTTTTTCTGGGTCGCCAATTTTTTTGTCTGGAAATTTAAGTATTCCATTTTTAGTTGAAAACTTACCTTTTACATATTCAAAATTCATAATTGTGCCAGAGTTCTTCCGACCGTCGGATGCCGTAAGGTTACTTGCACTGAGTAATATTACTCCGACAATTGAGTCAACCTTACTCAGAGTCGGGTCGACCGTATTTTAATGGCTTTTTTCAAACAACTCGCCAGAGTCCATCCGACTGTCAGCCCAACCTTGGGTCAGATTTTGAGCCGACGGTCGGATGCAGTAAGGTGAATTTCACTGAGTAATATTACGCCGACAGTCGGGCCAACTTAACCCACAGTCGGGCCGATCGTACTTTTATGGCTCTTTTCAAACAATTCACCAGAGTCTATCCGACTCTTAGCCCATCCTTGGGCCAGAGCTAATGTCGGTTGCCAACGTTGGCCCAACAAAAGTAGCTTGGATATGCCATAGTTTGGTCATCTCTGGTCACCGAAATTCGGCTGCCCAGGTAGGCCCGACCTAGGACCAACCCTCAAAACCTGGCTGCCGAACCAAATTCGCACCTGGGTACCAAAAATATGTGACAAATAAAAATGCCCTCTATCAAGGCATAAGCACTTCTAATACCTATATATTACAGAATTCTCCGTTCGGTATTAATTTTGTGGAATCAAACCTTTTTTACATCTGATCGTACTTAAAGTAAAAAGTAAAAAAAAATTAAGGTCAGTATCAAGAACAATATATTACGTATATTATATTAAACTCACTGGCTAAAGCAATGAGACCGATGCAGATAAGGTATAAGATGCTGATCTCCATTTCTGCGCGATAGATATACAACGATACCGAATTTGAAATTAATACTTAATCTCTTGACAACGAGAGGTAAAGGAGACACTTTCTGGAATGTGCTGTTTTATACACCCGAACCTCACATTCAGTCACCCCGTTTTCGGCCTTCCTAAAACTATTGGTACAAAGATTATCAGAGGAACAGGGCTAGAGCGGTTGCAACATTCGTTGTGGAAGGGACGCTGAACGGGGGTGATGATAACATAGTACGACCCGGCAACAGAAATCAGCTAGCAGGAAAAAGTGGGGATAAGGGAGCACCAAACGGAAGCACCGTCGCTTTCAGTGAATCACCGATTTAAGTGACACCTAGATACCGATTGGTGCAGCTTTGACCCTACTTTTTCCTGCTAGCTGTGATCTTTGTTGCCGGAAATCCTTGTCCGAGCATCACCCAATTGGAAGCGGTTTAGGCAGTCCTGACTATTCAGAATTGGATTACTCCGAATTCAGTCCAAGGAGATTTGAAGGCAATCCCCGAAACTGGTCTGAGAGCGAGATTTTGGTGTGTACTGAGCGGAGTGCCGAAGCTTGCTCATCTGACATAGAACAATTTTTCATATCTGCATCAGAGCAGCTGCTCGTACATACTAGACTGCAGAAATTTTGCTAACAACTGACATTAAGCTTAGTTATTAATAATTTTTAATAAAATAAAATTTTCGTCCTCTCTTATGGGGAAAATTGGTCTTAAATTTTATATTTATTAAAATAGCGAACTATAGTTTGACCTAACTGCAGAATATTGTCAATCATTAATATGGAAGATCAGGGTCTTTTATAAATAATGAAGTTTGACGAATTTACAACTTATCATCCAGTTTTCTCAGAAAAAAACTCATATTTATCTTATTTGTGTATATATGGCTTATCAGACTTAACAGAATCCTGAAAATTCTGAATTCTAGTAAGTTTCGTTGACTCTCTTTACCATTTCCTTATTTCTGATTAGTTGAATTTATTCCATAATTGTAATAATATATAATATGCGTTTCTTTTTTAATTAATAAAATCATATTACTTTGATTAACAAACAAAATAAAATGAATATTCGACAAAGTGATTAAAGGTCTACTAAAAAACATGAGTTTCCTTAAAAAAATTTGTTTCTTAACAAAATCGTTAAATTCTTAACGCTAGAAATAAATTTTCTACTGAAATTATAAATCTCCAACCAAATTCGCATTTTTAAAATAGCAGTTGAATTTTCAGGAAGAAAAATGAAATTTTAACAAAAAGAATAGGATTTTTCAACACACATGTTAATGAATGTTTAACCAAGATGATTAATTTTCTAACCAAAAAGTCTAATTTTTAACAAAAAAGATTAATTATTTAAAAAATGTAATAGTTCCATTTTCAGTTTAAAAGACTTATTTTCGGCAAAAAAAAACAATGCTTAGCAAATGAGTTTAATTCTCTACAAAAGAAATTAATTTTTAACCAAAATAAATGTTTCAAAAATTATAATTTACGATAGAATAAATCAATTTTCTCCAAAACATTTGGATTTAATACCGAATAGATGATTTTTTAACGACAATGATGATTCTTTAACTAACAAGACAAATTTTAAACAGTATAGTTATATATCCCATGACAAATATGAATATTTTATCAATAAAAAAGAAATAATTTTTAACTAAATAATTGAATTTTTAACCAAATAATTTAATTTTCAACCAAGAAGATGAATTTTTAAAGAAGGAAATTAATTTTATAGCAAAAATTGCCTTTTCAGCGTCAACAAAAAAAATATTTTTGAATATAAAAAACGACTTTTCAACAAAATTGTTAAGTATTTAAAGAAATGAATTTCCTATTAAAATGATTAATCTTATAGCAAAAAGGTACATTTTTAAATTAGCAGTTTTACTTAATTGGAATAACATTTTCGTAATTTTTAATAACAATTTTAATAAGCAAATGTCTCAATCTTCCATTCTCCGCGGGAAAACTATTACAATTTTTACTTATCTTCGAAATTTCCTTTTATTTTATAATTTAAAAAATTTCCCTAGAGTTTATTATATTACCGAACTTAAAATCTTAAAAATTAGAAAATTCTGGAAACAAAATTGCGAACATTCGAAAATTTGTAAATGATAAACTTTTTGCGAAACCCAATTTCTACTCCTTGCTACAAACGATTTTTTGCATAACACAGCCGAATTCTAATAATACTTTTTTGAGATCTTTGAAAATTATTCAGAATTTAAAAAAAGTATAACAATGCTTGCAATTTCTTATTATTCTAGAATTTTTGGGAATTATTGGTAATTTTAGAAATTTTTGTGAATTTGGAATTTTTTAAAATTAATTCAAAAATGAATCAGGAAGATTTTAGGTTAAATGTTTTAGTTGTGAAAAATTAAAAAAAAATGTGTAAAAAATTTAGTCATTTTCAATATAGAAGTTTTAAAACAAAATTTTGAAATAATTTAAGATTTAGAAAGATTTAAAAAAACAGATACAAAATATAGATAATTTATGATTTTGAAAAAAAAACGTAGAAGCTTTTTAAGAATTTGAAGCGATTGAAGAGAATTGATTTTTTTCAGATTCGTAGAAAAATATAAAATAATTTAAAACACTATTTCAATTCTTTTAAAAAATATCCTGAGGAATTTGTTTATGTTTGACTTTAAGTATCTGTATATTAAGCAAATTTTCCGTCCAGTATTGCTTTACGGAATCAAACCTTTTTCAAGTTTGATCCTACATAAATCAACAAATAAAACTAAATTCAAGGCTAGTAATAAGAAATAATTTAAATACTGAAAATTCCGATATAATAGATGCCGTTCTCCATCTCTTTTTCCAATATTTCAAAAAATAATAATTTAAACAAAAAAGTTATGTTACAGAAAAGGCGAAAGCAAATAATGGAATGTCTAAGAGTAGGTGAAAGCATTAGGCCTGTAAATAAGTTGTAAAATTATTTGTTTGAAATATATTTCTCCCTAATCTTTATGTATTATTTTTTCAGAAATAAAAAGGCAAAGAAAAGTTAAAGATTAATTAACAACAAATAATACAAAAAGACCCATGAATGGTTTAGTGCGTGTGACTACCCTATGGATTATACTATGGAATACCATAGCTAAAGATCACATTCTGGGTCTTCCAGGATTATTGATTATTAATTAATAGGTTTCTATACTGTCATTACAAATTATCATTCGATTGCATTTGTTTAAATTTTCCAAGCAGTCTCTGGCAAGTTTTAACTCTCTTCTACGTATATTACGTGAGATAGCATAGCCTTGTTTAAATGCAACTAATGTTATTTGTCATTAATATATTGTAATTTTTTTTTCACGCATACATAGTAAAAATATTGTAGCATCTATGCAAATTTTTTTCAAACTTTTTAAATTGCTCGTTTCAAAGATATCGTCATATAAATTCAAGCAAGGACAGAGTGATGCGAAAAAACCACTGTTATGATCTTTTCAAGAAGCATATTTTCCATACCAATTTTTTTTTACATAATAAATGGAGACTCTTTTTCAGCGCAATGAAATAAGCTTTATCTTTATTATAGCTTTTTTTATAGCTTTATTGAACGTAAACACATAGTGGATTCCTGGAAGTTAGGCTTGGAAAAATTCTTCGCAAATTTCTCAAAGAAATTTTAAAATTTCAAGAAGAAATCAGTATGAGCTAAGAAGATCCAGGCACCCCTAAGGGACAGCAGCTTAGCCACTTGCATGCGCACACAAGTACATGAAAGTGTTACCAGCGGGGCCTTCGTGGAGGTTGCCGCTCCTAGTGCCTCCTCACCCATTCTGAAGGCGACAAGTGCTCAACGAGATAGACAAGGAGTAGTTCGAAGTGCAGTAATAATTTACTGGTGAGTTTCGAATCAGTCAATCCACAAAGACAAAATTGTTGGATCAATTTTCGAAACAAACAATAGCAGAGTTGATCATTAAAAGATTCTCCTAGCGTTAAGCAGGTTTCTCCGCTACCCAAACCTGGTAACGGTTGAGGGAAATTACGTATTATCTCTCCCAGTATTGATCAAAATCCTTTGCTGTCACTGATTCAAGAGAGGGCGATAGTAGAGATGCGCGATCACTGACCGCCGCGGAAATCGACAGTCAACCGTATGAGTAACTCAAAATGCAATAATGAGAGTCGTGCGTATTGAATAATGTCTAGGAGAAGAGACAGCCGATCACCCGAAGTCTTGGTAGAGGGGACGTAAATTATCTTTGCCCGCCTAATATGAAACTTCTTAGCATGAATCATTTAAAATTCGATCTTTCAAAAAGTAAATAACTAGTCGCAGTTACGACCAGTACGTGACTTTTTGCAGCTGTGGCAACCATATCCTTAAGATGGAGAGAAAGAATTATGGAGGAGAAATCCTTGGGCTTGCGCGATAGTCACAACCTTTACTAGAAAGCTGCCAAATTTCATGGCATTTCATTGACTCGTTCTCAAGTTATTGCTCTCGAAGAGACACTACCTCTGTTATTTTTGTTTACCATGGAAAAAAGTGAATTTCGTGTTTTGATAAAGCATTGCTTCCTGACGGGAAAAATACTGTTCAAGCAAGAAAATGGCTTGATAAGTGTTACGGAACATCTGCCCCAGCCAATTCATCCGTAAAATATTGGTTGGCTGAATTTCGTCGTGACCGTACCAACACAACCGATGCACCACGCTCAGGAAGGCCTAATGAGGCAGTCACGCCGAAAATATTTTAAAAATTCGTGAAATTGTGCTAAATTATCGCAAAGTGAAATTGAGTGAGATAGCTAAGACCACAGGCATCTCAAAGGAACGCGTTGGTCATATCATTCATGAATGTTTACACATGAAGAAGTTGTGCGCGCGATGGGTGCCGCGTTTCTTAACCATTGATCAAAAAGACCAACGTGCCAAACTTTCGACGGAGAATCTGGCATTCATCACGCGCATTAAGAAGGAGTTTTTGCGGCGATTTGTGACAATGGATGAAACATGGATGCATCACTAAACTCCTGAGTCCGATCGGCAATCGTGAGAGTGCCTTTTGCCTGGTGAGAGTCGTCCGAAGCGCTCAGAAACGCAACAATCAGCCGGTAAAGTGATGACCAGCATTTTTGGGAATTCGCAAGATATAATATTCATCGACTACCTTGAACATGGTACAACAATCAATAGAAGATATTACTGTGCATTATTGGATCAATTGGACGTTGAAATAAAGGTGAGACGGCCGCATATGGCGAAGAAACAAGTGCTCTTTCTTCAAGACAACGCTCCTCCTCATTCTGCTCGTGATACGTTCGATAAATTGAAGGAATTGCGCTAAGAATTGATTCCCCACCCACTGTATTCGCCGCATTTAGCCCCGGGCGACTATTTCCTGTTTCCCCGGTTGAAAACGTGGCTCTCTGGCAAGCGATTTTACTCAAATGAAGAGGTAGAGTTGGAAACAAACGCCTATTTTGGAAGGACTTGACGCGCAGCCCTACAAAACCAGCATCGAAATGTTAGAGGACCGCTACAATAAGTACATTACTCTAGATGGAGACTATGTCGAAGAATAAAACAGTTTCTTTATGAAAATTATCGTTTTTTCATTGGTAGGCCATAGACTTTTCAGCCTATGTAGTAACGAATCATAGCGTTGTGAACTAAGCTCATTCGTCTGAGACTGTCGATCGCCTTATGAGTCATGTCCAAAGAAAGACCGCTGCGTTAGCGTTCGCGAAAGGAACATAGCCTTTCACAACATACAGACCCTTTCATTGATTTTTGTCGAAGTGTAATTGTCTAACTTTCACGGCCTTTTTCCACTGAAAAATAGAGGTACCTCCTGTTTATAAATCAATGCTCTGTTGCGGTCGGAGAGTTCACACTAGAGAAAACACTATTTCGTCTGATGAACACAATTAGTAGGTCACTCCTTTAAGAACAGTTGAAATTTTAAGGTATTCATCGATTGCTTGGCCGTGCATAATTTTAAAAATTGTTAAGAGTAAATCATCCAAAGTCATAAGAAACAAGGTTCACTCTCATCCTAAATAAAAATCATATAACCACAAGGTGTGGTAAACATCCCTAGTTACAATGCCAAAAATATACCGGTTTGGGATTTTATCCAAAAAATTATAAACATATGAGCACGAAAAGTTTTTCTACAATTAAGGATTTAATGAAACACTTGAAATAGAGATTCGCACCTCTAGAGAGCTAAAGTCGACTAAAGTCGTAAAACGGCTTCTTAACACAGAAAAACGCGGGTATTAAATTCATTCTAGCTCAAAATTCATTGGTCTCACAACGATCATTCCAGAGAATTCTCAGTCTCATATTTATTCTTACGAACGTAGTTGCACATCTGGGCATTCAAAGGAATGTATCATTTTGAGACTGAATTTTGGCTCATGCTGAGAATTGCGGAGGGCTGAATCGGGTTGTCAGTCACCTGAAAACCTACCGAAACAACTTTTCGCTTTGCGATATTGCAAGAACTAATAGTTAATAAGCATACTAATTGGAATAAGGTTTGCCTAATTTTCAAATTTCTTTCATTTAACAGTGCGCACTAGTCACTTAGAACAAGATAATAACATTGCAATGCAACCTCCAAATGTGAAATTAGTCATGGCCACCGACATTTAATCTAAAGCTGGGATGTACAGAAAAAGTCACGACCATCTAGATATACGATTATGTATTTTCGCTTTAACTACCAGCTAATTTCACTTCACTGAATAAAGAAAATCTAGAGGAATTTTCTTCGGACGGGGCCCGGTATCAATTTCGATGCACACGATCACGAATTAGGTTTTACATTCCGGTTTTAGTTGTTTGAATGTCATGTCAGCTTTGACTAACCTAAGATGTGAAAATTCTACTACAATAAGTACAATATTTATTTCAAGACACTAATACGACAAACCTATATATGGTAAGTCTTCCTCCGTATATTTTTTCCAATAAGTGGTCTCCCGGGGCATCTCTTCCACCAAGCAGTTTAATAAAATGTACCCGAAACCGTGATTATCTTGGGCATGTCTTTCCCGGGCATCACTTCCCCAGTGAACTATTGAGATAGAGAGACTGTCACAAAAAGGAGCATGTCTTCCCAGGGCATCACTTCCCCAGTGAAAGATTGAGATTGAAAGAGTGTGGAAAAATGGGCATGTCTTGCCCTGGCATCACTTTCCCAGTGAAATAATGAGAACCAGAGAGTGCGGCAGAAACGGGTATTTCTTTCCAAGGCATTACTTCCCAGTGAAATATTGAGAACAAGAAAGCGTGACAAAAACGAGCATGTCTTCCAAGGGAATCACTTCGCCAGTGTAATATTGAGAACGAGAGAGTGTGGCTAAAACGGGCATGTCTTCCCCGGGCAACACTTCCCCAGTGAAATATTGAGATCAAGAGAGTGTGACAAAAACAGCCGGTTCATCCCAGGACATCACTTCCTCAGTGAAATATTGAGAACGAGAGAGAATGGATAAAACGGGCACGTCTGCCCCGGGTATCACTTCTGCAGTAAAATATTGAGATCGAGAGACTATGGTAAAAACGGAAATTTCTTCTGCGGGCATCACATCCTCAGTGAAATAGTGAGAACGAGAGACTTTGGCACAAAACGATAATGACTACGCCAGGCAGCACTTCCTTAGTGAGATATTGAGTTCGAGAGACTAGGCAAAAATGGGCATGTCTTCCCCGGGCTTCGCTTGCCCAGTAAAATATTGAGATCGAGAGATTATGGTAAATCCCGGGGAAGACATTTCGATTTTTGCCACCATCGGTCGATCTCAATATTTCACTTGGGAAGTGATGCCAGGGGAAGACATGCAGATTTTTGCCACACTCTCTCGAATTCAATATTTTTCTTGGGAACTGATACCCGGCGAAGGGATGCCCGGGGAACGCTTGCTACTCTCTAAATCTGAATTAGTAGAAAACTACTAATTGTTAGTAAAATTCTACTAATTGAAATGAGGAAAAGTCGT
>JAWWLR010000002.1:47970540-47982027 GCA_035041075.1 Acraspis erinacei
TTGTTAAATATCTGGTAATATTGGTGAAATTATGGAAATCTTTGTGACATCTTTGGCAATATGAATTTTATACCTGTATTTGTTATTAATTATTATTTATGTACAATTTGTATTTCGTATAATATTATTATACTGCGTACGAAGTGTGGCATTCAATATTATAAGTTTATTCTCCTGGCCCTACTTAGAGAAAAAAAGACTCCACCGCTTCTAACTCAAAACAAAAAGTTTCAAATATTGTCAATAGTTGCGTGAGTACGAGCCCTGAAATTTGAAACAATTTAAAGAAAACTCACTGCTCCAACCCGGATTAAAAGCCTCTTGAGCGTTCTGTATTTATCATACAAAGATCTGACGATTGCTCGATCTTCTTTGGAGACCGGACGCCCGAAAACATTCTCAATATGCAGCAAAGCTTTCTGCACGGCAGTTTTTTCATCCATCAGCTGTTCATAAGTCAATTCTTCCATATTGCCCGGTCTGTTATATTTCATTCTCTTCTCGGCCAGTTTTCTCTCAACATCCTTAACCATTTCCTCCATTGAAGTGATTCTTGACTTTTCCTGACTGTTGTTATTATTCGTTGGACTTCGTGCATTAACGCAGTTATCGTTGCTGCGTAGTAAAATGCCAATGAGGCCTTCCCTCAATGTTTTA
Organism: Acraspis erinacei; assembly: GCA_035041075.1. Classification (NCBI taxonomy): domain Eukaryota; kingdom Metazoa; phylum Arthropoda; class Insecta; order Hymenoptera; family Cynipidae; genus Acraspis; species Acraspis erinacei. The sequence goes on from JAWWLR010000002.1 coordinate 47,971,198, forward strand.
TGCTCTTTTCGAACTTTATTCAATTCTGAGCACATCTTTTTTATATCGCGATTGCTCATCTTGTCCGAGTGACTCGGACGATAACCAAAGTTTTCCTCGAATTCATCTTCGTATCGTTTAATCTTCTTTTTCAGACCGCTTATGTGTTTTGCTAGATTTTTCAGACTCAGGTCATTTGCATTTGGGGCGTCGTGTTGGTCCTCGTCTTCGGAATAAAATCTTCTTGGGATGAGGAGAGAGTTCCTGGGCGAGAGCATTGCTTCTACTCCGGAATTCGCTTCTTCGTCCTGGAATCAATTTATCCCGGGTCATTTCAATTTTCAAACTCAGGTCTTCAAAACTGACCAATTGACAATTTTATGTATTAAAGAAATTATTGAAATTCATCGCAAGCCTCACAGTCCCTCTGGGATAAAATATAGGAACCAAAGAATTCAAATCAATTGGAAAAATGTTAAAAAAGCAAAAAAACTGATTTATTTCCATAAAACTGGAATGAATTTAGAGGAATTTAAAATAAAAGAGAAGAATTCGATGAAATTCAGTAACTTTGAAATAAGCTTGCATAAATGCAAGGGAATTCAAAAAATGTGATTAAATACCTAAGAATTCAAGATGAGGTCAATAAACTTCAGGATCAATTAAATACAAACTTTTAAAAGAATTCAGGGTAAATTCCCCCAAAAAATCAAATATCTTTAAATCTTTGAATTCCTACTAATTTCTAACACAAGAAATGACTAATGACAACAAAACAATTAAAATTAAATTCAAATGAATTGGAAAAAATTTTTTAAATCGAAAAATGCCATTGAAAACAATAAAATTTGAGTAAATTTAGAGAAATTTGAGGGGAATATGGAGAATTGGATAAACTTAATTAAAAAAGCAAGCTTAATTTAAATAGCGATCAAGAGAATTAAAAACAATTGGAAAATATGAAAAAATTAATTATGGTGTGTAGAATTGAGTGAACATTGAAGAATTCAAAAAATTTTTAAAGGATTTAGAATAAATTAATAAGAATCAACGAATTGGAAAAAATAAGTTATCACTTATCATAAATAAATTAACATACATTGAGAGTTTTAAGATCCCTTAAAATTATTGAAATCCTCGGAAATCTTATAAAATAACGTGAAATCTTTTTAAATATTTTAAAACCTTGAACGTCCTTTAAACTCGTGCCATATCTTCAGGAATTCTAGAAAATGCTTTATACTACAATATTTCAAAAGCTTTAAAATCGCTTCAAACTAATGAAATTAATAATAAAAAAATTCCTTGGTATCTTTCAAAATTCCTTCCAATTATTGAAATCTATTAAAAATTTCTCGGAATCTTTAGAAATACCCTGAAGTATTTGTGAAGTAACAGTGAATGTGTGGCGGCCCTTATTATTTTTGACAGTTACTTCTTACAGAAATTCTCTGATTTCTGCTTTTTTTCAAAGTGCCTGACTCAAATAGGGAACCCATAGGGACGACAAAATCTTGAAAATAGGGCACTTTAGGGACCTTAGCTAAATATAAGGTACAGTAGGGGATATAGAGACGCAATATTTTCGGGTCCGAGCTCTGCAAAAATTATAATTTAATACATCAAAACTAGATTTTTTTATACAAAATACTAATAACCGTTTATATTTGATTACTAAAATAAAGTAAAAGCGTAAATCATTTAATTATAGAGCAGAAAATTAATATTTTTAATAAATTCTCTATTTTTTTTTTTTTACCAAATAGTAGAATTTTCAACGAATGAATATAAATTTTGAATCAAAAATGAAATAATTCATTTTCAACCAAAAGGATGAGTTTTCAAACAAGAATATTACATTTCTATTAGAAAAACAAATAGTTCAATTTGTAACAAAACTAGTGAATTTTGAACCAAAAAATAAAATACTTTCAGCCCAAAATGGAATAGTTACATTTTATCTTTAAAAAAATCATTTTTAACAAACAAAAAAGAGGGGATTATTTAACAGAATACTTAAATTTTCAGCCTTTTCAACGAAAGTAATGAATATTCAAGTGAAAAATTCCAACAATATTAAATAAAAAACGGTTGAGTTTAAACAAAACTGACAAATTTTAAATAAATAACTTAATTTTGAATTTCAAAACTTAATTTTCAAGAAAGGAATAAATAAAAAATGCAATAAAATAGTTAAATATTCATGAAAAGCAATGAATTCTCAACGAAAAAAATTAATTCGTGATAAAAAATGAAAGAGTACAATTTTCAGATAAAAAGAACTTATTTTTAACCAAAGAAAAGTAAATTTGAATAAACCAAAAGAGAGGAATTTTCAATAAAATATACGAATTTTCAGCCAAAGGGTATAAAAAATATGAAACTTTTAAAAACATGTACAATGAAACGTTCTTTTAGTAAACACTAATGTTATGTTTGTGAAATTCAGAACTATATGTAGGAAAAACTGACCGTCCGAGTCCTGCGAAAATTCAAATTTATATAACGGAAAATGGCTTTTTATACAAAATGTTAATAAATTTTATATTTAATTCGTAAAATAGAGTCAAAGTGTCATTTATTGAGTTTGAAAAGAAATAATTAAATACTTTAACATTATTATTTACTGAAAGGACGTTTTAAAGTACATATTTTCAAAAGTTTTCTTTTTTTTAAAGCAAAAACTGAAAAAACATTATTTTCAACAAAAAACCCAACTGTTTTAGCGAAAAAAACGTCTTCTCTTTTTTTGAATTAAACTATTTTTTATCAAAATTTAATCGGTTGAAGTTTCTTCTCTTTGTTTGAAAACTTGTATGTTTTATTTTTGATTAAAAACTGATCTTTTTATTTGGAAAATTACATGATTTGTTGAAAAGTCGTCCTTTTTGGTTGCAATTGATTAACTGAAAATTTAATTTGACCGTTTTTAGCTAAAAATTCGCCTCTTTTAGTTTAAAAATGAACCATTTGGGTGAAAATTCATTTATTTTATTGAAAATTCATCTCTTGCTTAAAAATTTATCTTGATACTTAAACATTAATCTTTTTGGTTGAAAAATCATTTTTCGGTTGAAAATGTAACTGATTTTTTAAATTTCGTCTTTCTTTTCTCGAAAATTAATTTTTTTTATTTAAAAATTCAACTGTGTGTTTGAAAATCGCCTTTTTTTAGAAAATTCTTCTTCTTGTTTTCAAATTAATTTATTTTAGTTGAAAATTAATTTCTTTGTTTAAAAATTTAAACTCAAAAAAATTTCATTACTTTGTTAAAAATATTTCTGTTTTGAACATTAATTTTTTAGTTTAAAACTCGACATTTTGGTAAAAGTCTAATCCTCTTGTTTGAAATTCATCTTTTTGGTTGAAAATTCATTATTTTTTGTTGTAAATTGCAGTATCTCGTTCACACGTCCATTTTATTAGTTCAACAATTTCTTTGACTAAAAAGTGAACTATTTCATTTTTGGTTACAAACTTTTTTTAGATGCAAACTCATTTCTTTCAATTAAAATTTAACTATTTTATTGGCAATTCTTTTTTAAAAATTAATTTTTGAACTTAAAAATGAAATATGTCATTTAAAATTGGTCTTTTTGTTTGAATTCAACTATTTTCTATTCAATATTAAAATATTTTTTGGTAGGATAATAAACTATCCAATTTTTCGTTAAAAATTCATCTTTTTTCTTTCAAAGTTATACTACTTTGTGAAAAAGTATTTTTGTTAAAGATTCATTAATTCAGTTGAAAATTCATCTGCTATTTTGGAAATTTAACAATTCTATTGAAAATACGTTTTCTTTTAGTAGAAAATTTATTTTTTCTAGTTAGAGCTTCAAATATTTAGTTGAAAATTTATCTATTTTGTTGAAAATTTTTAAATCTAGTAGAAACTTAATCTTCTTGTTTGAAAGTTCAACATTTTCGTTGAAAATCAAAATATGTCATTGTTGGTACAAGATTTATTTTTTTTTAGTTGAAAATTCTACTATTCTGTAAGAAAGATAAGAGAATGTTATCGAAACACGTACTTTGCATTTTTTCAGTAGACAATAATGTTACGTTTGTAAAATTTAGAACTACGCAAGAAAAAGTGACCATTAATTTATGACTTACTCTTTTACTTGATTTTACAAATGAACTATAAAATTTTATGAATAAATTGTATAAAAATCGATGTTTGATTTATTCAATTTAAATTTTCTCTCTAATTTTTAAATTGCACAATTTGGAACGAATTGAAATCGCTTTAAATTTTATTTTCCAATCTAAAAATACTTTCAATTTGAGCGCCTTATATTTAAAATTGTTCCTCTCACTTGAAAATCAATTTTTACACTTCTGATGTTTTCAATTTAAAATCATTAAAATTCAAAATGAAATTAGGTAGCATTAAGTTTTTAGTGTTTTCACTTGTAAAATGATTTGCCTACGAACAATTACAATTGGAAATTGTAACATTTCGAACCTTTGAATTCAATTTTCTTCAATTTCAAGCAATCACAATTCAAAATTGTGAATTGAAACTCACCAAATAATTTAGAATCTTTCAGTCTAAAATTGTTTCAAAACTTTTTGTTGAAAGTTCTTCTAACTTAAAAGATTTAAATTAATAATAACTTATAATAACTTTCGATAAGAAATTGTACAATTATCGACGATTTAATTCGAACCTAACCATATTGAATTTCCTCATCTAAAAAATCGGAAAGAAAAGAAAAAACGGAAGCTTTAAAGCTATACAATTTTAAACTTATGAGGCCTCAATGGAATCTTGTTTAAAATGGGCATTTAGAAAAGCAAAATTTTCAATTGGAAATATTTCTAAATTAAAGATTTCAAACTCAAAACACACACAAGTTGAAAGGTTTTGAACAGGAATCGTCGAAATTTGTAACTAAGATATCTTAAAAAATGAATGGATAGATTCTTCGACTAATAATAATAATAATAATAATAATAATACTAACCAAATTTTTGATCAAAATCTACCTGTACTGTTATTTTCACCGATCAACATCGACGATTTTCAAATTTAATCATTTTAGTCTTAAGTGTATAATTAAAATCATCAATTAATCTTGGAATTTCAAATTATTCGAAACTATATAATTTATAAAGCGGCAATTTCCCGATCCCAAGTGAAAAAGAACTGAAAAGACTGGATATTTTTTCAACCTAAAACCTAAAATAAGAATAATTGAAACGATTTCCATATTCAAAAAATATTTATATATTAAAAAATATTATATAAACTAAAATAATTAACATCTTTCAACAATACTTTCACTCTAATTTCCTTGTTGCTTCCGGGTTTATCGGTTTAATATTAAATTTACAAAGAATTTAGAAACTTTACGATTTTGCTACCCAAGATAGAATTATACAATTTGTTTACATCAGTTTAAAATTAAACTTACAATGCCTTGTCGATGTTGGAATCCCCAATTCGTCAAAGTCGGATTATTTAAGTCCTCGTGGTCGACAACCGGCGGACGAGCCGGGGAAGGAGATCTGCTTGGTTCACTGCTCAGCATCTCCAAAAAACTCTGACCTGATCCATGCATATTCTTCGGACTCTTAGGAGCCGTGTAATCATTTTCTAAACACTCTTCGTTTTCCTAAAAACAGAAAAGTGATATTAAGTGATGTTCATCAAACAATCACGAACAATTTATTCAATGGAACCGATATCAATCGCAATTTAATTATCGTGCGAAAAGTGACACTTATTCTCAAAAGTTGAAAGATGCAGATTGTGTTATCCGACTTTTTCTTACTGACTTAAAATATTATTTTAACATCCAGTAAAACGAGCAGTTAATTAATTATTAAATAAAAAGTAATAAATTGTATATGAGCGGGATGTCTACTGAAATCCTAGAAAAAATTACCTGACAATTCCAAGTTTTTTACTGTTTCGCGATTTTATTATAAATAATGTTTTTTTTCAGTTGTTAGAGATTCAAATACAATCTTTAATTTAAAAAGCTTCGATAAATGATATCATTTTCTTAAATATATTAGCAGCATCAATTAATTAAATAATTAATTAATTAATAATTTTTCAAACCAATTTCTATTTTATCTTCTTATATTTAAAATTTAGTGCATATTTAGGTAAAATTAATATGGGTATTATTCATAAAAAATAAATGATGAATCTTCAATTTGAATAAATGAATTTTTAACAGAAGAGTTTAACTTTCTGCCAAGTAATTTTATTTTCAAACAAAAATTCTACAAAACATACGACTTTGCGACAAAATAGATGAATTTTCATTTAAAAAGCATAAGAATTTTTCTAAACTAAATAGTTGAATTTTTAACTAAAATAGATCAGTTTACCAACAAAAAAAATGGAGTAGTTAAATTTTCAGTTAAAAAATTGAATAGTCATAAAAAAAAGAAATGATGAATCTTCAATTTGAATAAATGAATTTTTAACAAAAGAGTTTAACTTTTCTGAAGATTAGTTTTACTTTCAACCAAAAAGATGAATTCTCAAAAAAAATGTTACAACAAATACGACCTTTCAACAAAATACATGAATTTTCAACTAAAAAGGACAAATTTTCAAAGAAATAGATGAATTTTAAACTAAAATACATCAATTTTCAACCAAAACTGGAGTCTTTAAATTTTCACTCAAAAAATTAATTTTTAACTAAAATAATGAATCTTCAACTGAAGTAATTGAATCTTAAGACAAAAAATGAATTTTAAACTAAAACGATAAGTTTTTAACTGGAATAGATGAATTTTAAACCAAAAAGAGAAATATTTACCAGAGGAACTAAACTTTGAAACAAGTAGTTTTATTTTTAATCAAGAAGATTAAGTCTCTACAAAAAAGACTAGTTTTCATCGAAACACAGGAATTTTTAAAGAAAAAGTTGCGTTTTAAGCTAAAAAATACCAATTTTCAACCAAACAGTTGAATTTTGTACTAAAAATGATAAAATTTTTACCAAAGATGGAATAGTTAAATTTTCAGTAAAAAAAATGTTTTAACCCAACTGCTCAGTTTTCAACTAAAATTATGAATCTTCACCTGAAATAGTTAAATTTTAAACCAAAAAGATGGATTTTTCACAAAATGATGCATCAAATAAAATCTTAATAGTTGAATTCTGAGTTTAAAAAATTAAAAAAAACGGATTTTTAAATAAAACGATGGAATTTTCAACTGGAATAGTTACATTTTCAGTTAAAAAAATTAATTTTCAAACAAACAAAATTTTTAACAAAATAGTTCAAGTTTCAACTGGAATAGTTAAATTTTCAGTATCATTCCAAAAATATCAATTCTGAACGAAAAATGTATTACTTGACATTTCGAAAAAACTGTTGAATTTCGAAGCATAAAGATGAATTTTTAACCCAGCAGATTAATATTCTACCAAAAAGAATGAATTTTCAACAAAATGGACGAAATTGAAACTAAAAATGATCAAGTTTAAACTAATAGTAGAAAAGTTCAATTTACAGTTAAAAAAATTAATTAAAATTCCCTGGTCAATATTATAAAAATATGTTAAATCTTGAAAATTGGCAACATTTAAATATATTTCACGTACTTTGCTGGCTCCCTGATCGAAATGCGAGGATTTGTGAATCCTCCGACGTCTAATTTGACGTCTTCCATGTGGATTGATACTCCTGCTGAATCTTTCACTATTTCTCAAACGTTCTACGTCACATTCGAATCTTTCAGTGGCCAGGACAGCATCACTGGGCGATGGCAATGGAGATGGTTTTGTTGTAACTGGAGAAACGTTGGTCCTCTCGTGAAGAGGCAACCCTCCACATCTCTAAAAAGAGAAAACATTTTTCAATATTAAATAAATACCTATTTCTGTGTAAGTAACAGTGTCAAATGAGGTATTTGAAGAAGCAAAAGTAGTCAAAATTCTTCTTTACCTCAAGAAAATTTAGAAATAATAAGTGGAGTAAAATCTAAATGGTTTATGAGATATTCTTAAACCAAATAAATAATTTTTTTAAATTACGTCCCAGAATTTAGAAACGCATTGCTTTCCGATGCAAAATTTTAGCTGAACATTTCAAAAGTTTTTTTTCACCTAACTCGCAATATCTGTTATTGAAAGTCTTCTTTCGAATAGCTTTGAGTATGAATACATTTTTATCACAAAAGTAAAAAATAAAAAACAACTGACTTGGTTAAAAATAAGCTATAAATCAAATAAAATTTCAAATGTGAAGACAGGCGATTTATAGCTGAATAAGAGCCAAACATGTAATTTTACAGAACAAAAAAATTAGTAACAGGGTTTTAAACATAAAATACTGATAAGATTATAGAAGCATGCAGCGCTTAAAAACACTAAAATAAAAAAGATAAAAACGGTAAGAAAACAATTTTTATGAATGGGGGAAAGAAAATCAAAATGGTCTTTATATATTTTTTCATCTAAAAAAATAAAAAACAGCGTGTTTTCCGAAAAAATAAGACAAATTTAGTAAGAACTTTTTTTAATCTGATAAATATGTGCAAAAAACTAAAAATACAAGAATTGACAAAATTATGAACATGAAGATTGGATAAAGGCCAAAAAATAAATTTATTTTTAGACGATAATTATAATAGGAAATTCGACCAAAATTAGAGAAGTGATTATTAACAATGTAAAATGAATTTAATTTTTTTTAACTTTCCTTTATATTTTTCAGGAGAAAAACACTAAAGAGTATTTAGCCTGTTGTCATACTCGTAATTTTTAGATCAATTTTTTTTATGACAGAAGCGATAATTTTTATACGATTCTTAATATTTATTGATAGTGTCCTCCATTATCTGAAACGTTAAAACCAGGATTTTGAAAAACTGATTCTCATGTCTTCATGTGGTCTTATATTATATAATATTAGTTCCAATTACTTTACCTCACAATTCTCAAAAAATAAAAATATGTCATCAGATAGAACGGCGTTAAGAAATAAGAATCGAAAATGGATTATTCAATCGAAAACTTAATCCACGATTGTTTCTTAGAAATTTTTTAGTATCTAAATCAAGCGAACAAGATGAGAATAGAAAAAGGTAGTAGAATTTCTAGCCATATATAATTATAAATAATAATCTTTACATCATTTTATTTGTATATTTTCATTTTTAATTTGTAAGTATTTTGTACCCAAAGATTCTACCCAAAGGGATGATTTTTCAACAAAAAAATACGGATTTTCAAAAATATAAATTTTGAATCAAATAGTTGCATTAACAATCAAATAGATGAAATTTTCAGTAAAAGAGACGAGTTTTGCAACAAAATAGTTAAAGATTTAACTGAATTTTATAACACATTCAACCAAGAAAGATGAATTTTCAACCAAGAAGGGTTCACTTTTCTACCATGCAAGATGAACTTTCCACAAAAAAGTAAAGTTTTTAAGCTAAAAACTCGAATGCTTTAGAGGAGGAGGCTTAACAATAGAAAAAGATGAATTTTTAATAAAAAAAATATCATTTTCTATCACGAAAGATGAAATTTTAACAAGATAGTTGAATTCTCAACCAAAAAGTTGAACATTCAACAAACAAGAATAATTTTGTACCCAAAAAGACTACTTTTCAATTAAATATATGAACATTTTAACAATCTAGATGCATTTTCAACAAAATAATAGAATTTTAACAAAACCAAATAAATTCCGAACCAAAAATATAATAGTAGCCTTTTCAATGAAAAAAAAAACTTATAACCAAAAATATTGTTGCATTTTCTTTCTGGGTTAAAACTGTAAATTTGTTTCCAACCTTAGTTTTTAGCCCCCATCCTCTCCACATATTGGTAAAGTAGTTTATGGAAAGTACCGCCAGGCCAATTTTCTTTTAGGACTGCACGACTGTTCAAACCCATGGGATTAAAAAAAGATAAAAATCAAAAGAAAAAACAGCACGATTCTTGACAAGATTGTGAAACTCTCTGACTATTAATTCAAGTTTTTAATCAATTTCACATATACACTGTCTAAAAATTTTTCTAGTAAAAAATAGTAAGAGGACTTTTACCTTTTGTACTTTCTCATCAGAGAAGGAATTATATTTGTGTAAATTTTGACCCCCCCTCCGCCCCGTTTTTGTCCGATGTCCGCGTTTTGAGATCTTCTGAACCCGAAAAACAGGTTTTCGCGAATGGGTCTATTGTGCGCGTGCGTGTGTGTGTGTCTCTGTAGAGTTTAGTCCGTTAGCACGATCACTTTCGAAATAATAGCCAGATTGGATTGGCCTTTGATATTTTACTTTAGTTTCAAAAAGTAGTGCTAAAAAAGCGAATAAATTATCATAATGACTTTTTTCGGTAAAACAAAAATTACCAGAGTTACAGCATTTACAAAATAAAATTAAAAAATTAAAATTTTTTAGATGATAGGACGAGCAGATTTTCTTTTAATCGTAAAAATAGGACTAAAAATAAAGAAATTAAATTTTTGTAAGAGAGAGGCGAAAAAAATGAATAGACAAATTTGTTTAAAGAAAAAAAGATCTACAAATTTGTTATAAGCTTTTGTTATAAGAATACAGTAGAGATCAAGAAATAAACTTTTTACAAAAACGACGCAATTTACAATAACTTTTTATTTTAAAAACACATTTTTACTTAAATTTTATCTACACATTTTTAAACAAAAAAATCCGCTCGCTTCGCGGGCACATTCTCATAGCGCGCTGCGCGCGCGGCTCGCAAGTTTGAGCGCGCCTAGGGCGCGCGACTGTTGGTTCTCGCGCTTCGCGCTCGATAATATGTTTATCTCGCGCTTCGCGCTCGATAATGTATTTACCTCGCGCTACGCGCTCGGTCCTAGTCTTTCCCCCACATATGA
>JAWWLR010000002.1:47997381-48011979 GCA_035041075.1 Acraspis erinacei
GACCCGACCGTCTTGGCCGCGTGGAGCGCTATATCACTGGTAGATTCTATCATTTGGCGTTACTGGTATATTCAGTACTGCTACTTTCATTGAGTCACGTACTGGTTCACCCAGTCAAAGAGGTAAAATCACTGATTCATCAATGATAATGGAAAATACTGATTCAACCAGTAACAATTTCACTGGTTCAGTTTAAGAGAGTGGGTTCCCACCAACGGTCTCATTTAAGTACCACTCGATACTTTTTTATGAATCTTATTTAATACCGGAAGTTAGCAATGAAATAATATTATTTTTTTACAATGAGAATTGAAATATTTCTATTTACTATATTGCTATATTCTTAAATTTGTCTCCTACAAACATTAGAAAAATCTATAAATCTGTAAATATCTTAACTTCATTCAATCATACAATGTATATCATTTAGGATTTAAAATCGTAGAAAATAAAAAATAAACCTACCAGAAACTACAAGTTTTTGTTCCAGCTCAAACACTTTCACAAAATTATAGTTACATATAGTTATATATAGTTACAGTATAGTACTGTCTGGAACATTGTAATATAGGGAAGAGCTAAAATGCTAAAATTAATCAAATTGTTTGAGCTGAGAGAACAAAATTGTGGGTTGACATCCGGAAAAAGGAAACACAAACACTTTGAAATCGGGTTGTATCTTCTGTTCTCTTTTTTTAAATAAAAAAATGTTTATTCATTCAAAAGTTATGGCGAACTGTATCGTATACTTACAAATATTTAAAGATTTAATCTTGGAATTCATGTAGAAATATAATTATTAATAAACAAATTTTTCTTAAGTTGGTTGCTGTGCCAATAAGAATTAGATATCTACAAAAAAATGGTCTATAATTTTTAGAATTGAAATATCATTATTCTACGAATCGAACGAAAATTTCCACTTGTAGTATCAAAATTATGTCCTCATAAATTGAAAAAGTTTTAGGAAATGTTTTAAAGAAGTTAGATGATGTTACTAAATTTTTGATAATATTCATACCTTAATTCAGAAAATTACAATTTTGTTTAAATTAGGTATGTTTTTCTTAAATTCAGACATTTCTTGTATTCAGATTTATTTTTACATTAATTGAAAGTAAAGTTACTTTTTGACATTTACACGCTCCGAAAGAATATGTTACAGATCTGTTTATAATAAACAAAATTGAAAGCAGTAATCGGAATTTTTCAGGAGAGCGAAAAAACATTCTGTAAAATCAAAATCACGAATTAAAGATAAGACAAGAAACCGCGTGCGAGATGTTTTCATGATTCAAGCCCGTACAAATTTGATTTTAAAAAATGCTTTGTTTTAAAAAAACGATTTTAACGATTTCAGTCATAGAAAAATTTACGTTCAAATTTGGAAACAGTGGAGTTGTCAAACGATTCGATTAATTTTAGCATTTTCAATCCACCCTATTGCATAATTTTCATGTATTTTGCATACGAAAATATAAAATATTTCAAAAATCTCAAAAATTTTTTTAACTGAATTGTCTACACGTGAAAAATTGAATAAATTCATGAAATTCAACGCAGAACCTCAAATAAAATAAGAATTCTTTTAATAGTTCCGAAAGTTGTTTCGAAATTGAAACTGATTGAAGCATACCAAAAGTAAACAGCTTTTTATCATGAATTCCCTTTCTATTTCCTTTCTATTTTTAAACATTTTTTTGCAAATATCCACTTATGTGGCAATTTACTCATCTTCAAATCTTAAAATGACTAGACTATAGTGGAAGCTTCTGGAAAGGGACGAACTGCAAAGATTTGGAACCGGTTTATTCGAGTTTGTTATTCTCGAGAGGATGATCTCGTAGACTTTAAGTTCTAAAGGTGCCCACTTTGCTCTCAGGAAACGAGAGGTAAAATTATCCCGATTCTGATTATCAAAGATTCAAAGAATCTTTGAATCCAAACTCTTGACGAAAAGGTCCCTTTTATCATCTTTTAACTACAAGCCTTTCCAGAAAAAAATAAAATGTGATCTTAAATATCTACTTTCTAGTGTGTAAGGTCAAAATAAAAAAACCACTTTTTAAAAACCGCAATAATAAAAATAAAAAGCCTTAATTAAAAAATATTTTAAAAATTGCCTTGCAGAGACGCTCTGAGAATTGTGAAATGTTATGAAATCATCTCATAATGGGTTGTAACCACTAATAATTATACAATTCTTCCAGTCATTCTGCAGATCACTGAACTATTGAAATGTTTTTGCTTTTCTATTTTAAGCAGAATCTTTATTCTAGAACTAAAAAGATGAGGAATTTACAATTATACATATTAAATAATTGACTTTCATTTAGAAGACTATTTGAAACATGGAAAAAATCGAACATTAGATGATAAAGAGAAGAATTAATTAATGACATCAAACTGAGTCCTGAATTCCAACAGCGTGATTCTAATTACGAGCTTTGTTGTTTGTCAATGAAACGACAATTCAGATAATTGCATCAATTTAATCTCCCTTCGACTCGAATTTAGGGTCAAATTCATTAATATTTTTTTGGATAAGAATTGAAATTAATATATCTTTCATTTTTAAATACATAGTTTTACAATTAAACAATTAAATGTTTTTTTTAGCAATGAAATTTCTGATTGCAAATAAATAATTATGATCTGTTATTGCAAATTGAATTATTTGAAAATAATTGAAGAAAAATAACAAAGGTGGTAAGAACTAAGAAAAAGTGAAGACACAGGATAATTAAATAACTTTTGCAACTATTTGCGAGCGTCATCATATTGTATAAAATGTATGAATGTTCTACAAAATTCTAGAGCAAAGTATGTATATCAATTTTGCGGTCAACCATTCATCAAAATAAAATCTGACTCCAGCATATCGTGTTTAATTCACTCTTCAAGTCTTTAATTCGGTTTACTTTGCAATATTTCTTAAAATAATTGAGAAATATGTATTATTTGTTTAACTGATGTTCTTATTTGTTAAGTAGCCCTGCTGGAAATAAATTTTCGCACTCAAATGAAATAAAATAAATTAAATTAAAATAAAATGCAATAAAGTACAACAGAGTGTGAAAATAGTAATTTTACTTAAAAATTTGTAATTCATTGTAAAATTTTGTAAATGTGTCCAAATTCTAGCAAAAATTTGTCGTTTTTAGTATAATTATTTTGTGTAATTTTCCAATGTTTAAAAAAAATCCTTAAAAATGGTAGAAAATATTTTTTAAACTCTACTAGAAACTACAAGTTTTTGATAGAAATCGAACCCTTATAAATTTTCACAAAAAAATACAATTTTCACATTCTTATACTTTATTGTAATGTATTGTATTTTATAGTGAAAATAGATTTTTACCGGGGGATCTGTTATATTAAAAAAAAGAATGATAATATGTTTAATTTATATCCATATCTTTATGATTATGAATAAAAAATCTTTTTACATTTAAAAAATTAATTTAATGGATGTCTCAAAATTCGTTATGAAATATGTAGAAGTTTTTCTCTTGGTTTTAAACATGTGACTGGTAAAGTGTGCTGAATTAATTGGAGTTGAAAACAGCCACGTAAATCGTGTCATATCAAACTATGAATTATTTATTCTTGTATTTTTCCGGGGAGGTATTAATACTTACGCAGACAACTTGAAAATTCCGAATGGTCACTTTCAAACGAAAAATACCAATTTTATCAATTAATAATCGCAATTCATTGCGACAAATAATAAAATAATTGAAAAATAATAAAGATAAAAATATTAAAATTATTTTTAAAGTTCTTGAATTTTTTCTCTTTCAACATGGAGAAAAAATGGTATATTTCTTCTATTCGGTTATGTAGATAATAGATAAATTAAAATTGTTTACCACACGTTTTTTATTTCTTCAGTAAATATGAGTTTTATAATTTACCGTCGCGGTTAACGCAAATTGTAAAAAGGTTTATGATTTGTTTTCTTAGTATTAAAAGCTATTTATGGAATAAGGGATTCGCATTATAAATTTGTGGAATTTTTTTGTATTAGAAAATAGAATTAGTTTGAAAGTGTAAAACTAGGAATGGTTTTCAGATTGCGAATTACCAGCTCCACTTTGAGGAGTTTGAACAAGTTTAGTTGCAAAACCTGGTGTGCTGACAAGTTGGTTCCTTTGACGTCAATGGCTGACTATTTTCGGACATGCCTACTTCCTAAACTAACACGTAAATTTTCACATCCCATCCATCTATTTTAATGTTCATGTTATTGCCAATTTAGGAGCAGAAAATATCTTTAAAGAATCTTTAAAATTCATTTTTTCAGGTTGAAGTTTTCAATCAAAACAATTTTCAAATGTTTAATTATTCAGTTTTGAATGCCTATTTGAAACGTTTAATGCTTCAGCTTTGTGCTATTATTTTTATTTCAAAATTTGTTTAATGAGATACTACGTTTTTATTTTAGTTATTTTCTTGGGTTACTTTAACAAAAAAGTGATCTTCTTTTCTTATTATTTATATGGCTTAGGATGTTATTGATGGAAATATTATACATATCGTCCGAAAGAATCACTTTTTCAGACAAAATAACAATTGTTAGATTATAAATAATAACTAAAGGTTTCTAAATTAATGCCTATTTTCGAAATTATGGCAGAAACGAATGTGAGGGGACGCAATTGATATCCTCCCACATATAAAATAATGTCGCTGGATTTTTATTTATTTTTAGTAGTTTGTGCTATAATGTTAGATATCCTAACAATAAAGATGATTAGTACCAAAAAAAGTACACAACGAATATAACTACAGGAAAAGAATAAGATTTTCAAATTATAAACACGTTTTCTTACCTTTTATCGTTCCTTGTCAACAGAATTTTTTCAATTAAGTAACTCCTTCAGAAAGCCGATATGATTTAGACATACATGTTACGATCACGTGAAAACAATGATAAATTCGTACTTTATTCCTAAAATATACCTCAACGTAACTTTTCCTTACAGAATTTAGTAGATAACATTCAAATAAGTGTTTAAAACTGTTAGAATATTTATTTAACGCATACAATTTATGATATGTTGCAGATATAAGACCTTAAATTGTGTGAAAATAACCCATACAATTCACAGAGCAAACTATGTCATACAATACAGTATATCAGTAAATTCTCAACGTTTCAAAAAAGATTCGATAAGCAAAACAAATTTTGTTCATCCAACGCTATATCTGACGAGGCTTCATTTTAGATTCAAATATTAAAAAATGTTTTGTTTTAAATTTAAATAATGCTAATAACTGAATACATTACAATCATTTAAAAAATTTAATTAAAAATTTTCCAAATTAAAAACGTTAAAGACTTGTCAATTTTAAATTCGAATTGAAAGCATCTGAAATTAGACTATTTTAAGTCAAAGCGTTTAAATATTTATAGTTTTAATATTTGAATATAAGTTGGTTTCAAATGTAGCTCTTTGTAAATTGTAAAATTAGAGATTGAAAACGTCCACCGAAATGAAAATAATAATGATAGAATCCCTCAAAATTCGTGTATTCAAAATTTTAAGTGTTAAAATTTTTTTTAAATTAAGTTATTAAAAATAAAATAATTCAAGACTTAAACATTGACCTTTTTTTTTACAAAAAATCGTTAAATATTTTTCAATTTTGAAGTCAACATGACGTTTTTAATCTAAAGTTAATTTAAAAGCTAACATAAAAAAAGTTTTTAATTCTTGTAATTACATAAATATTATTTAAAAGCCTCAACATTAGACATAGTATTTTTTTAACTGTCTTACTTTGTTTTTTTCAGAACCGTTAAAAATAAGCAAGTTAAAAGTTAACGTCACTAAAGCCATTAACTTTAATTATAAATAACGGCAATCCTCGCGCTAATCTTAGTGACCATGTTCCTATTTTCATCTTTAGAAACATGTATTGTTTAAACTGGATTTTTCCTAACGAAAATAAAATGTAAATTTATCAGAGCCTACGTGATTTGGTACAACAATAGGTAGATCAGTCTAATGCGCGGTAATTTAAGTAATTTTAAATTTTTTATCTACGAAAGCCTTTAACCAATTCTATTTAAATTCGTTAAATTATTTTTCTTTTAATAACTTTATTGATTATGTTGTTTAATTTTTTTTAATTATTTTAAACAACATACTCCTGATGAAAATGTATTTTCACAATAAAATACAATAAGTTACGCGAATGTGGAAATTGTACTCTTCATGTAAAATTTGGTAAAGGTGCCCGGATTTCAGCAAAAAATGGTAGTTTCTAGAAACTAACATCTTCGCTAAAATATAATATCGATACAAAAAAGTGCTGGTTGCATTTGAAATAAACAGTTGAATTTCTAAGTCAAAAAGGAAAATTTTGAGAAGAAGGTTGTAGTTTCAACCTGAAATGTGGAATTTTCGACAAAAAAGTTAATTTTTTAAATGAAAAAAGTAGAATTTTCGATCAAAAACATTCAACAAGAAGATTAATTTTCTACCAGAAGAAGAATTTTCAGATAAAAAAGATAAGTTTTTAATCCAAAATGAAATACATTTTCCAGTTAAATAAATTACGTTTGAACATAACAAAAACTATTTATCAACCAAATCAATGAATATTCAACAAATAAGTTTAATTTTCTACCTAAACAGAATAATTTTTCAACAAAATAGTTAAGCTTTAGGGCAAAACGTGAAATATTTGAGAAAAAAGTTGTTTGTTAAACCGAAAAACGAGAACTTTCAGGCAGAAAGTTGATTTTCAATCAAGAAAGATGAATTTTCAACGAAATAGTTGAATTTCCATCTAAATCTGGTTAATTTTCAACGAAAAACGGAATCGTTCAATGTTCAGTTTGATAAACTAATTTTAAATATAAAAAAGAACGGATTTTTAACCAATTGAATTAAAACAAAAAGACTAGAAAAGATCAAGTTTCAATTTAAAATATCAATTTGCAACCAAAAATTGAATTGTTTCATTTTCAGACAAGAAAATGAATTCTCAGTACAAAAACACGGATTTTCAGCAAAATAATTAAATTTCCATCCAAACAGGTGAGTTTTCAACTAAAATTATGATTATTAAAAAAAAATTAATTTACAAGAAAAGAGTTAAACATTTATCCATACATTTGAATTTTCAACTAAAAAATATGAATTTTCAACCAAATAGTTGAATTTTTAACTAAAAAAGAAAGTTCCAAAAAAATAGTTTAGTTTTTAACTAAATAGTTTATTTTTCTCACAAAATAGTAGAATTTTCAAACAAAAAGGTAATTTTCAACAATCATTGATTTTTCTACCATATAGTTCATTTTTTAAACTAAGAAGGCTAATTTCCCCCCAAGACAAATAAATTATCAACAAAATACATGGATTTAAAATCAAATACCTGAAATTTCAACTAAAAAACATTAATTTTTAACCAAATAGTTAAATTTTTATCTAAAAAGGATAGGTATTTAACCAATCATGGAATAGTTATATTTGAAGTATAATTTTCAGTTGAAAATTTATTTTTTAACGAAAAATGAAAAAAATCAACAAATGCTTGAACACCCAAGATAACTTTTTATCAAACTAGTTAAATTTTCAACAAAATAATTAAATTTTCAACCAAATTGTGGAATTTTTAACCAAACGAGATGAATTCCTAATCAAAAGTATAATGGTAGACTTTTAAATCAAAAAAATTAAAGTTAAATCAAGAATAATTCAAGTTTTTTATTGAATTCTATAAAGTCGCAATTCATATTTTAGCGAAAAATTATAAAACAAGGAAGTGTCTGGATAACCGGGGGAAATTTTGTTTGAAAAAAGGACAAAAAGAAAATTGAGCATCAGGAAACGTAATATGTGGATGGTACCATCTTGAATTTTTACAATAAATTAGAATTGTTACTTTATTGTACTCAATTTTAATTACTTAGCTGTAATTATTTGTATTTTACTATGAAAAGGATTTTTATTAAAAATTATGGATTCAAGAAATAAAAAGATGGAAAAATAGAATCTTTTCCTTCGTGATTAAGTCATGAACTTGGAGGAAGAAGATCAATGTCAAGTACGCGAGTTGTTTTTAGAATCACTATCAACATATATTAGTTAAACGAAAATCCAACAAATATAGTAACTACAGAATGACTCAGTCGCATTATTTTTCTCGAGATAGCAGGCAATGCCACTTAGTGAAATCGAGTATCGACCTGAAACATTAGTGTTAACTAATTGGACGGAAAATCTTGCATAATGTTCGCATTCGTCATTCCTGTCTGGCTATTTAGTATTTTAGCATTTTGGCATTAAAAACTATTTTAATCGTCGACTTCCATTTCGTAATTAAAAACAGACAAAATTATCTGTAAATTTATATCCAAACTTTTAAGATAATTTACTTTATGAAGGAAATTAAATTTGGATACGCGCTGTAATTAATAAATAATATCTAATAAATTACAAAAAGATCCCAGGGTGTTTTAGTAATTGTTGTCAAAAAATTGAGTTCAGAATTATCGTACGAAGCACGAAAAAAACATGAAGAATAGAATCTCAGTCTATAATTCAGAGACATTCAGCAAAATTTACACATTTTTACAAAACTTACAATGTTCACATTATTGCACTTTATTGTGAAAATATATTTCTACCGGGATTATTGGGAAGGGTCTAAAATTCTAGAATTTCTGATTTATTTTTCTTTAATTCTCAACAAACTTTAAAAGCTAAATTAGTATGGATTCCTGATGGAAAGGTATTTTGAAACTAAAATAAAATAAATTTAAATAAAGTACAACAATTTGTTATTATTTTAAATATATCATAGACGTGTGCAAATAATAGCAAAAAACTGTAGTTTGCAGTAGATTCATGTAAATTGTTTTTATAAGATCGTTCTTATTTCTTTGTTTCTTATTTTGCAGCGGATGTATAATTGCATTGTATTACAGAGCAGGAAGTGACCAGAGGTGGTCACCATAAGTGTGTTTAGTATCAAATACCAAAACTTAATCGTGTTATTAAAAAGCATGAGAAAATTTTTTTATTTCGTTCATTCTTTCACGGAGAATTCCTGATGATGCTATTTCACGAATGGGAAGTTCTCTTGTTACAAAGTTTTTGAGAAATCGAAGAGCGGATGTTTTCATTTATCTCACATTCCTTTAGAAGATAGCTAACCGATTCTAGGTTATCAGTTTTGCTCTAAAACTCTTGATATGTAAAACATTATTTAAATCAACAGGGTGGACATTCAAGACTCACCAAAAAAATCTGGCTCATTTCCCGACTTCAGAAATTTTCCCGGGTCTTTTGACTTTTTAAATTCAAGTTTTCAACACTAAGAATTGATATTTCAAAGTCAAAAATATAAAAAACTGATGAAATTGACGAATCTAAGAGAAATTTTTTTATTCAAAGCATTTAAAAATGAAAATATACTAATTTAATTATCAATAAAATGTCGATATTGTAAATGTCGATATTGTAAATGTCAATAATTAAAAGTCTTTGAGCTGGATAATTTAAATATCAAGAACATAAAAGTTTAAAAATGTTTCAAGATAAATCATTCTAAATAGTAAAAAATTGATCAATTTTATACAATTTAAATAAAAATCAAATCATTTTGAATTTTCCAACCTAAAAATTATTTCAATTTCGACGGTTTTTACCTACATAAAATTGTTCCTTTCATTCTGAAATACATTTCTATTATCTTAAATTTTTGACATCAAATTTTATTTAATTTCAAGCTTATTTTACATAAATTATTAAATTTTAACTTAAAATTATCCAATGTTGACTGAAATTACTACTCTTAAACTGACTACTCTTAAATTAAATTATGAAAAATAAGAATTTTAATATTTGCAAACAATTTTTTTGTAATCGGACTGGAAGTCAACGTCCTAAAGGATAGTGAGTTTTTAATTCTGAAAAGCACGTCTATTGCTGTCTCGTGGAATAATTTTATTCGTATCAGTGACCCAGTAAAAACACAACCTTCAAGAGAGTTACCTGACTCTTTAATATTTTCCAAGCAGCGCGTTTGTCAAGTCAGCAGGAAATGTAGTCCTGTCAAACAAAAATAAAGATAAAAGGCTGACCTTCCATACTTTTCCAGAATCGATTGCTTATTTTATAGCATGTTTTACTCTTAAATTGTTGACTTTTACTGCTATGTGTCTTAAAATGTAAACTATAATTATAATAATAATATATATTCTTTAATTTTTTCCTACTTTCAAAAGAACGATTTCAAATTCGAAATTACTAGAATATTAAATACTTGTAATTTCCTACGTACACTAAACTAGGTTCATTTTTCATTGTTTTGTCATAAAGTTTACATATGTTTCTTTATTTTATCGCCAAAATTCCAGTAAATTCAATACCGTATTGTGTTAGCTACTTATAGATTATTAGTACCAAACTCCGCCACACTGACAGATTACTAGTTCCACAAATCGCCACTGAATAACGCAAAATGCATTCTCTACCCGTACTCTCTCTTTCTGATTTAAAAATTAGTCTGTTTTGGTTAAGGATTCGAATAATTTGTTGAGAATTTGTATTTTGTATTTGAATTCATCTGTTTTTTGGATTGAAAATTTGACTATTTTTTAAATCCCCTTTTCTTGGTTAAAAATTAATTAATTTAACTGATAATTTAATTTTTCCACTTTTGGTGCTAAATTGATCTTTTTGAGTTGAATATATTTTCTCAAAAATGCAGGTATTTTACGTATGTCTCGCGTAATCTATAGATGACAATTTATAGAATTTTGTATGATTGTTGTCACTAAAAGTGTTTGAAATATATTTAAAAATAACATTTTTTTACATTAACATTATTGATCTCCCAAATGTAAGGTTGTTTTTATTTCTGAATGAAAAAATTAGAATAGTCAGAAAAAAATCGGTCAGTTATTGATTACTCGATACCGATAAATTTGGATTCCGAAATATTTGATTAATTTCATTCTCTGGAAAAAATGTCATTAATCGTTAAGTTACTGATTAAATGATTAAAAAATGTCGAAATAACGAGGATTTATAAATTTTAGATTTTTGCAAGTAAATAAATGTATTAAACAGTTTAATCAGTGCGTTGGAAATCAATTCAATTTTTAGTAAAGAAATTAAGTTCTTCCAAATTTTAAGCGCTTTTGAATAACGAACACCAACTTCGGCATAGTCGGCTTAGTCAAAAAGCCATTTTTTATACATTTTTATCTCTTTAAGACATATTCATCCCCAAAAATATGCAAAACATCCAAAGTGTCGGTATTAAAGTCGATTTTTTCATATCACAAGATCAATAAGCAAAAAGTAGGTCCAAATTTATGTTCAAGAAGCCAAAAATTAATCTTATCAGGGGTAAGTTTTGGTTATCAAAAATAATTATACCGAAACCTGGATTTCCATAAACTGGATTTGTGCATTCCTAGAATTACCGATCTCGATCTCAGCGCATCAGTTGCGCCAAGATGCGTCATGCGTCCAAATCCAACAGAAATGATTAAGCGGCCCTGCCTGTTTACGTTCGGAGTCCCTGGATTTGTGTTACAGGGAACTGCGGACAATGTCCTAACCCGTGCAGAAATTCATGTTCCAGTGTATTTCAATTTAAATAATGCTTTGAAAATATTGAAAAATTGTAATTTTTCACCTTTTCTAAAAATACAACTTTTGATTGTTATTTGACACAAAAGGTACGTTTGCTCATGTGGCTTTGGTTAAATAATACAATTTTACATCAGTAAATCTGATATTTTTGTTAGTTTAATCATGCACACAAACTGTGACTATATCTGCCAGTGCGCTGCAACTGAAACTGAATTCTTAATTATGTGCGTGAATTTGGCAACATTCTTTCCTTCGAGTTTTTCAGATTACTCAATTGGCATTGAGGAAAAGCGGCAACAATGCTTTCGAGATTTTCGTGTCACACCTATTTTTCAGAGAAGGATTTAAATCTGTAAGTCCCATTTTAAAATCGACCGAGTTTTACGAAATCAATATTGAATAATCTTAACTTTAAATTACTTTGATCAAAAATAAAATTGTAATGCACGGACAGTAATTTATATTTGAGCAGGCCTAGTACTGGATCAGTACAACCATGGGTATTATAGCCCTGTATCTTTCACCCTGAATACTTTGTTAGAAACCAGTGCCAGTGCTGGCCAATTACTATGCCTGTTGGCTGCCAGTAAATCCCCAGTAGAGCCCAATACTTTTTATAGTAGTAGGTCCAGACAAGCCAATACTTTTCACACTACTATCCTGGTGTTGGGCCAGATGTTGGCCAGGAGTTTGCCAGTACAGAGCATGACTAGCATTATGGGATTTTCCAGTACTTTTTACTCTAGAGGGCCCAGTACTGACTCAGTAAAATAAGAGTATTTGACCCAGTACTGTTCACACTCCTCACTTTGTACAAGACCAGTACCAGTACTGGTCTGTCACTGTGTCAGTTCAGTATTTTTTATTCTTTTAATACAATTGGCCAAATACTGGCTCAATAAAATGAGAGGTACTGGCCGTAATATTGACTTGTTACGAAGGCAGTACGAGTACTGGCCTGATACCGTACCAGTGAGCAAGTTCAAAACATAGTTATCATTAGGGGATATTTGAGTATTGAATCAGTCAGAAAAATTCGATCTAGGTCTGTGACTGAGAAAAAAAAGGACATTGCCCTAGTGGCCATTGACATCCTCTACAAGTTGAACTAAAATTAGCAGTAGACTTGCATGCACAGCAATTTTCATGTTGACCCTCTGCATATATTTTCACACTAAGAATATATTATATATGTGATTCTTTTTTAAGCGTCCGTGTGCTAGCAATAAGGCCAGTAAGTTTTAAGTAGCAAACGCCAAGGGCTAAACTATCGATCTTGAACACGTGCGTGACTCGCGGCCAAGAAACCTCCTGGTACGATAATATCGCAATATTTTCTTATAAAAAATTTTCTCTCCATTAAAAAAAAAAATAAAAAATCCAGCTCAAAATTAAACTGAGAAACAAAGGTACTTTATTGATTAATCAGTTAAAGTTGGTTTAATTTAGCTTTACACGCAAGGGATGGATTAGTATATTATGCACCAAGCGGGACAAAATAATTGAAGAATAATTTTAAGCTAAAGGCTCTCAAAATTTCACAATGCCAAATTACGAACATTTGAAATTAAAAAATTGAAAGTTGTTTTAAATTAAAAAGATTCAAGATTAACAAATTTTAGATTAAAAAGTTTGAAAACGACACAATAAAAAAACCCAAAATAAACAAATAATGTCAAATTGAAAGGTGATGAAAAAAGACTATTTTAAATCAAAAGAATTAAAAATTTTAAATATTGGGATTCAAAGTGTTTTAAATAAAAATGCATACAAAAATTTCGCATTTTGCCAGAAATATGTGGTATAAATGTTGGCCATTCGATTACGGACATATCGAGATTATCAATCACTTAAGAAAATGTAAAATAAAAGAAATTTTTAATTTAAAAAATTGAGAATGACAGCTCGGTCAGGTAAATTTAGATTCCTCTTTATCCTCCGAAATTTTTTTAATAATGTTTTAAAAGCTATTAAATTTTTAAAAGCTAAGACATTGCATTTTTATCCTCGTTTGAAATTGAAATTAAGCATTCCTTGAAACCCCCTCCTGAGCAGAATTTATATTATTTCGAGCTTGAAGATTTTAAACCTATTAAAACTAGTGCCAATTAAAAAAACAATTACAAAATCTTAGTTTATTCCACTTTTATTCTATATTTCTTCATAGAAAAGTTAGATCTTGAAAAATTATTTATAAACAGAGTTCCGGAGTCTCCGATTGTGAATTGGAATGCTGCAGAGCGTGATTGATGATAACCAACAACCCATTATAGAAACAAAGTGCAATCGATCGTAAAATGAGTGTCAATGCCTAGACCTGCAAAGCATCAATACAGCAATACCAGAATATATTAATACATCCATAGATATTATTTATCACTTAATTTATTTGACTCTTCTCAACAGCTCGTAATTGCTATTCTTTAATCTTTCAATCCTTTAACTTTTTTATCCTTCACCTCTAATTCCACTTTGCACAGTGGAATTTTCAACACAAAAATACGATTTAAAAAATGTTTCATAGTTGAATTCTGAATCAAAAAGTTGAATTTCCAAAAAACAAGATTAGTTTTCTACCCAAAAAGACGAATTTTCCACAAAATACAGGATAAAGTTTCGACCAAAAATGGAATAGTTCCATTTTCAGATAAAAAGTCTGATAAAGAAATTACTTTGCACAAAAAAACAATTTACAACCAAATTTGCAATTTTTAAACTAAAAAGATGAATTTTCGAACAAGAAGATTAATATTCTAACAGAAAAGACAAATTTTAAAGAAAATACATAAATTTTCAACAAAATTAAGGTAAATGCACCTATTTGCGTCCAAACCTGATTAGAAATAGTAAATTTAATGCATTTTTCTACTTATTGATTCATCAGGAGTATTTATTTAATTCTATTAACAATACTCTACATGCGCGTCCATTCAAGTATGTGTTTTATCGAAATTTAGAAATATAATACGAATTT
>JAWWLR010000002.1:48154620-48164840 GCA_035041075.1 Acraspis erinacei
AGTGTTAGATGTCTCCGCAGTTTCGCCGTGTGTCTATGGTCACAGGGCACGATGAAATTACAACGACAGGCCAGCGAAACCCTCGTGTGTCTTGAAGACACGAGGTCGACAGATTTCTGCATCTAACTCGCAACAGCCTTGTAATATTTTTGGTACGCGAGTATGGCTTATGGTTACGAACCAGCGATAGCTTCGCATCTCCGAGAGCACCGATCCCAACGACAATTACTTTAACCGAATATTTTGGGTGCAGTTGTGGCTGCCACATTTTGAGGTCTTGATACTGCTCCTCATTTTCCTTCTCCTTGGGAGTGATGTTATAGTCTGCCGGAACCGAGAATTCGATCATGAATATAGTTCCTTTCTCGCAGTCTTGGAGAACGATGTCAGGCCTCAAGAATATATAAACGTGAAGAAATTCAAGTAAGTGCTACGGCGTAAGAAAGCAGTTCACTGTTGGGAACGGCTATCCAGCAGCCTGCCTCACGTTGAGGTTGGTTTTGTAGTACCAGAGTTTTCGAGGAGGGTGTGCGCTGGCATGTTCTCTTTGTAAAGAGCACCAGCTAAACATCTGGCCATTTCCCTCGATTAGTGCAGATGCCCGTAAACTCCTTTTAAGGAGCAGGGCGTGCAGCCCGACCGTACTGCAGCTCTCAGTATCGAGTTAGGTAACTAGTGAACTGTAAGTATCCCATTTTTTTTAACCACTTGGTACGGAGCACTTAAGTATCTGGGGCCTCCAGCAAGCCGACCTGTGCGCGGAATCAGTGTCAACTGTAACAGGTGGGGTCAAATGGGAAAAGTATATGCCTTACTACTTTAAAGAGTTATCTATTGAAGGGTGCAGGCCTTGACGGAATATTGCTATTTATTGCAAGATGTTCCAAACCTAGTCGCGAGCGACTTTGAAGTTTTCCTCCTCCCCTGGTGAAACATAAAACGTTAGCGACATTGAAAGTTTTTCTTGCTCTCCCATGTTTTGATCAGAGAGTCGGGGATTCGGGATGCTTGACCGATTTTTCCAGACCTAGGCGCGAGCAACTTAGAAAAATTTTGGTTATCAACGCTAAAGGTTAGCGACTTTGAAAATGTGTCTTACTCATCCGTATTTGATCTGAGAGCAAGAAATTTAGATTTCTTGCTCGATTTTCCAAAACCAAGGCGCGAGCGACTTAGAAAAATTTGTGTTCCTCAGGTTGTTTCAAAACCTTGGCGCAAGCGACTTTGAAAACTGATATGCTCTCTAGTAGAAGCGTAAGACAGAAACAACTTTGAACGTGTTTCTTGATCCCCTAATTTGGAACTGAAACCAATGAATTGGTGATATTCTGGCTGCCCTGTTGGGTATCCTAAGCAAGAGGGTAAATAAGCCTTTCGTGTCAAGTTTATTCGTCGGGGCGTAGCAAAACTGCTTGATAAGCTGAGAAAAGAAAAAAAAGTTCTACTTTCCGTTTTGAGTGGTTAAGGCTGACCCACTGGTCGACATACACATTTAGAAAGAAATGGCAAAGCTTAACAGGACGCATTCCTTTGTGAATATCCAGGGTGTGGACTGTTTTTCGGTACTAAGAGGGGACTTGGAGTCCACCGTATAGCCAAACACCCTGCGTTCATCGATCAACTCGTGAACACTGGCGGGAAAAGTAAAATTTGGGCGCATGAAGAAAACTTAATAATGGCTAGAAGAGAGGCGAAAATGGTTATAGCAGGCAAACGATTTTTGAATTAGGACTTGACTAAAGAATTCCAACATAGATCATACGATTTAATCAAATCGCACCGTGTAATTAGGATTTATAAAGAATTTGCACAAACCGCACAAAAAATAGTAACAGTAACAGGAAGAAGATCCATTCCTTACATTCTTTAAATCACTAGACGCCCCTCCTGAAGGCACAAGGGACAGGTAAAAGTCAATAAGGCTTTATGAGATACGGTCTGATACAAGACACAAACGAAAGAGCAAACTGCGACGAAACTTGCCCTTTATATTAAATCAATCATGCCTACCGTTCCGCCGGGATTTTTAATGCTAAAAAACCACACACTCAACCACTGCCAAGGAAACGGGCTAGTAAAAATAAAAAATATATAATGGAAACCTGTAGGTAGAAAATAAATTCTGTGCACATACACTATTCACTTATATTCCGTAAATTGGAGTATCACCACACTGAATTTTCTTTGGCCGTTGTATCAATAACAAAGTTATTCTTCCAATAGAATAAACTAATTTGATCGTACGGTCTAATAAATGCAATGGATTCAGATGTCAAAGAATCATAATTTTATTTGTCAATTTCAAACCCACGTACGTTTCGATCTTTCATTCAAGGTTTTCTTCAAAGATAAGTATAAACTATGTAAAATGAATGTATTTAAAAGTTATAAACTGGTAGAAAATTTTTGAATTATAGTTTTAAAAGTTGTACAACATTTTTTCACTTGTAGTAATATTGAGAAATCCAAAAACCGACTAATTCGTCGCTATATCATAAGAAACATAACTTTGGAGTGACCAACAAATTTGTTTGTTTATAAAAAGTTTAAAAGAAATAGTCCTTATTTATAAGAGACAAGATTAGGATTAATTAAGACATACAATTTAAACATTGAATTGAAAACTCAAAAAATTTTAGAGGCCTACACTTTATAGTATTACATGAATGATTAAGTGGACCTTTTTATATAAAAGGTTCAAAAAATCGATTTTTCTTTTTTCTCAAAAATCGATTGCATATAATCCAGAAATATCTGTGTACAATTTTTGGGTGAAATTAGAAAAATTGCGATATGAACTTTTTTGTCGCGTTATGTTAGGTCGCCCGATGCCGCCTATTCCAGGTGCGCTCCATCTATGAAAGAATTCACATATTAAGTAACGCGCATATGGGGGGAGGGGGGTCTGCTATAGAGCAGCGCCTATATTAAAGTTACATAAACTTAATACAGAAAAAGCGCTACGTAGAGGGGGGGGAGGTCAAAAATGGCAGGAAAATGCGTTACGTAATATGTGAAAGCTCCCTATTGTGATAGCAACTTGTCCAGCGTCGTATTTCGACCGGGTTAAAAATGTGCGCATACCGAAAATGGCTCGCAAAGTTGGAAAAACTAGGGCCTATGATCATTCGCCACTGCGAATAATAACTTTAAAGGTTTTTTTCTCAAAACCACATTATTCGAACTAGCGTGCATGACAGCTCGAGAACGGCTTGACCAATTTCAAAAACATTTACATCAAATTAAAGTGCATTCAATTCTTGATAGAATGACTATTGAAATCGATTAAAAAAATATTATTACTTTTTATAAAGAAAAGTGACAAAACAATTTGAAAACTTTGCAATATGCGTGGTAAAAATTGCAAAACAGGATTTTTTTATAATAAAACACAAGTCTATCTATAGAGGACTCTAAAATAAACTTTGACAACTCAGACGTTGTGAATGACAAAATAAATTTAAAAAACCATTCATTTTGTGGTAAAAGTCAATCAAGAAATCTCTTTAAAATTTCATGTTCCTGCAATCAATGGCTTTTTTTTAATCCACGCGCAAAGTTGAGGCGCTAAAAACACTATGTATATGAGAATTTAATTATAATATTTAATTCTCCTATTTCGTCACTTTTTACATTTTTAATGCAATTTTCAATATTAGCAATCATTTTTTTCTCTTTTCATACTTTAATTTATTGAGACTAAAATCTTGCGAGTTGAAAAAAGTCAAAATTGAAATGTCTTTACCAATGTTAGAGAAACGCTATTTCAAATTATGAGATAAATGTCCTAAATATTTAATGTTTCGAACTAAATTATTGAGTTCAAAATGGAAACATTTTCTTTGAAAATTTAATGTCATTCTTTCAAATTTTGGAAATAATTTGTAATTTCAATGATGCAAATGTCTTTTTCTAGTTTGGTATCAAATATGTGAATGGATTTAAAAAATAGTGTTTGCATTCTTTCGGAAATCCACCCTTCAAATATTCAGATTAGGGAAAAAGATGTTATTTTTGCAGTCTGTTTTTCATGTATGGAATTTCCATATATATCAGTTATTTCAGAATTTTTTTAACAAATCGGTTTAATATTGTAGACTTCGGCTCGACTGAATAATACAATAAGTAAATAAATAATAAAATAAATAAATAATATATTTTTTATGTTTTCTGAACGTGATGCGTTAATTTACTAAAAAAGTAACAGTTTGTATGCACATAAGTTATTCATTACCTAAAGATTTCCGTTATTACTACAAGTATTAATTACTAAACAAAATATAAACGTTTTATTGAAAACCCAGCTTGCAAAAATATTCAACCATGCGGCCTCAAAATTCAGAATCGATAATTCATTCTGATAAATTAAAAATGAAAAGCCTTAGAAATGAAAGTATTTCTTTAAACAAAGGTAGTTGATAGGCCTTCAAAATTAGAGAGAATTTCGAAATAAAAAATTCATAATTTTACAATTTTACAGTAGTTTACTTCAAAATTGAATAAATCTAAACCCAAGAGAGAAAAATTGAATTTTTTTAAATTTCATGTGCTCAAAGTAGTGCAATATCAAGTTAGAAACTGTAAAATCACATTTATAAGTACCTGTTTCGTTGTTGGAAATGGTTCATCCACTACGCTCATTCTTGACATTTCTTTTGTAGGCGGTGAAGCTCTCTGAAAAAAATAAACAATAAAAATTAAAGTGTTGTTCTCCATAAAGAGGTATTTGAAATTATGATCCTGCAAAATCACACATTTTTTAATTTCATGTTTAAAAAGTAACAATTTCGGTAAAAATAATAATTTTAAACTGTACATTTTTAAATCTGTGACGTATTGAACAATTAAAAAAAAGAGTATAGCTGCATTTTTAAATAAAGAAGATCAGTTTCCAACCAAAAATGGAATTCTTAATTTTTTAATTAAAAAATTAATATTCCACACACAACCACAGATTCATTTTTAAAACAAATTTAATTTAAATTTGAACCAAGCAGTTTTATCTTTAACCAAAAAATATACATTAATGACTAAAATGATACATATTTCATTGCAATACTTGAATTTTGAAGACAAAAATGAGTTTTTAAACAAGACTATTAATTTTCAAGAAGAAAGATTAATTTTCTACCAAAAATGACGATTTTTCAACCAAAAAGTTGAATTTAAAAAAAGACCAATTTTAAACCAAATAGTTGAATTTTCAACCAAAATAATGAATTTCCAACTAAACTGAGGAATCTTCATCTGGAAGAGATATATTTCAAGCAAAAAGATTAATTTTTAATAAAAGAGATCAATTTTGAGCCTGGCAGTCTTATTGTCAGCCAAAAATATGAATTTTCTACCAAAAAGATGATTTATCAAAAAAAAAACATGAATTTTAAACGAAATATTTTTATTATCAAATACAAAAAGACCAAATTTCAACCAAATAGTTGAATTTCAAACTAAAAAGATCAAGTTTCACCAAAAAATGGAATAGTTAAATTTTAAATAAAAAATATAAAATTTAAACTAAAATGATAAATATTTAACTGGAATAGTTTATTATTAACCAAACAAAAGATGAATTTTCAACCAAGAAGATTATTTTTTACCAAAGAAAACGATGTTTATACGAAAATACGTGAATTTTTAATTAAAAACATGAATTATCAAACAGCAATTGAATAGTTGAATTTCTATTCAAAAATTAATGTTCAAATAAAGAGATGAGTTTTCAACTAAAAGGATCTAATTTTCAAATGGAATAAATGCATTTTCCGGTTAAAAGAACCCAACTAATTTGCAACAAAACGTAACTTTTTTTAATATTACATTTTTAAACTATGTGATTAATCATCAACTAAAATTATAGATCTTCAACTAGTATAGTTGAATTTGAACCCAGAAGATTAATTTCTACAAAAAAATAATCAAAATTTTCAACTAAAAAACCTCATTTTTAAACCAAATATTATATATTTATATTTTCAGTAAAAAAATTAATTTTCAACAAAAAAATTAATTTTCAACAAAATATTTAAAGTTGCAACTGGAACAGTTACATATTCAGTGAAAAATTAATTTTCAACCATAGAAAAAAACGAATTTTCAACAAAGCAGCTCATTTTTTACCAAGGAGATGAATTTTTAAATAAAGTTACTATGAATCTTTCACCATAAATTAATTGTTAAGAAAAGAGTAACTCTCAATCAAGAAATTAAATCTTCATTCAAAAAAGACGAATTCGGAAGAAAAAATGTATTAGTTGATATTTCACCAAAAAAGATTACAATTTTTAATTAAAAAAACAATGTAATTCATTAAAATAGAATGAATTTTAAACAAAAAAAAAACATGAACGTCATGGTACGTGAATTTTCAACCAAAATCGATCAATTTTTAACTAAAAACAGAATAGTTGAATTTTCAGCTGGAAAAATTGAAAAAAAACGAGTGTTCAACAAAATAGTTCAATAAAATTTCTATTTGAAGTAATAAAAACTGAACTGCAAATGAAAGCACTCAAAGTGGAACTCTTGAGTTTGAAACTTTTAAAATGCTCACTAATTTACACATGTGAAATGGAAGCTACTAAACCTTTTCAACTGAATAATTTGAAATTAAATGCAGTTAAACTGCGATATTCAATTTTCTAAACTTTTATCAATTGTAGAGTTCAAAGATTCAGATTCGGTTCCAAAAATATAAGTCCAAGTTACCATTTCCAGAGCTTTAAGTTGATGAATCAATCAATGCATTTACAAATCTTCAAAATTATATCATTTTAAAAGTAATTTTTGTTTTAAATAGTTTTAAAATGCCGTGCACTATTTGCACAGCAGTTTTGTTACAAATATCTGGATTTTATTAATACATGTAGACACTTTGTTTAAATTATTTGAAATCATTTCAAATTGTTAATTAAATTTGAATTTTTTGTAAACTTTTAAATATTTCTTCATCTTACATCAAGTAATTGCTCTTTCTCTTAATTGAAAATTTTCAAATTAAATGGTTTAACAATTGAATATTTTAGACTGAAATAATATTTGAAATTTTATGAAATCCTTTGATTATAAATATATTATTTTGAAGTTATTTAAAAAATGAAAACAGTCTCATTTTTAACGTTAAAATCTGAAACTTCTATATAATTGTGAACTAATTCCGAATCATCTTGTAAAATCAATTATTATTCAAACTTTTTATTTTTAAAGTACGATGTAATTTTAAAAATCATCAAATCAATCAAACAATTTAAAAAAAGTTTTTTTTAAATAAAAAATCTTCCATTTTACACGCTTCTAATTTAAAAAAATTAAATCCTTAAAACTGATTTTAAAATCCTGTAAATTAAAATATACACTTACAAATTAAAAATCTAAAATAGCATTCTAAATTGAATAATACCATTTTTGAAAAAGTTCACAACTTAACTAATAATTTAAAAAACGGTTGAAATCAAAATTGAACAGATTTTTTATTCTAATTTTTTTGTAAAATTCAAGGTCAAAAAATAAATTCACTGTCATTTCCCTTTTTTCCCCCGGTCAAGTCGCCACCCTGATGTTGTTTCAATTTCCTGCATGAGGGAGGAGAGGGGTGAAAAGTTTGCAAAAAATGTCGTACGTAATTTAAGGGTTTCCCCTAAGCAACTTACATCAGCGGCTTGTCTCGGTTGTCTTTGCTGAGGCTGCTGTTGTTTTTGTTGTGGAGCCTGCGCCTGCTGTTGCACAGGAAATTGCTCTTTCCGCCATTGTGGCACTGGTTGCTGTTGCCCAACAGGCTTTTGATGGTGTTGTTGTGGGGCTTGTTGTGGCTGCTTTTGTTGCCAAGCGGATTTTTGATGTTGCTGGACTGGTTGTTGCAGTTGCGATGGCCCAGCAGGTCTTTCCTGTTGTTGGAATGGATGCTGCGGTTGTTGCTGTTGTGCCACCCAGGCGGATCTTTGTTGTTGTGGAGGGGCTGGCTGCTGCTGTTGAGGTTGCCAAGCAGGTCTTGGCTGTGCCTGAAAAGCACCTACTGGAGGAGGCCCTTGTCCAGGTCTTTGTTGTTGGCCTTGCTGTTGAGGGCCACCTCCTCTTCCTCTGCCTCTACCAGCACCCCAAACCGTCGCACCCTCCTGCCTTTCACCGCCTTCAAAACGAAACCAAAACACAAACTTCCGCATTAAAAAATTTATCTTTTCTATTAAAACATATTACTTCTAGAATCAAGTGAAAACACTCTGAAAGCGGTTTTTTCGTCTCCAACAGGAATAATTCTACCAAATGTAGATCGATTCGAGAATCTAGATCAAGACCTAGAGTTAAGTTACGGTTTAAAATGCAGAAAAATTCATTAGAATTGTAAAAATTCAAGCTAAAAACAATTAAAATATTCTTAAAGTTAGTATTTTTATGTACCGGCTTGTCGATCTGCTGCCGCATCGCCTTCACCACGATGTGCACCTGGCTTGGGAGCCGGTCTTTGTGGTTGGGCTGTAGTCAAAAAATTTGTGACCGTGTTAGACAATTAAACAAAGTCTGTTGAGAGAATGGTTAGATGTAATTGCAATATTTCGAGAAAGAAAGTTTGTAAACGGAGATCATGAAAGTGATAAAAAAGCTTGGAGGAACGAACCTTGCGGTTGCTGAGGAGGTTGTCCATCCCCACTTTTACCAGATGTTCCTGGTGTTGGGGCTGCTCCAGCTTCTTCAGAATCCCC
Organism: Acraspis erinacei; assembly: GCA_035041075.1. NCBI lineage: Eukaryota > Metazoa > Arthropoda > Insecta > Hymenoptera > Cynipidae > Acraspis > Acraspis erinacei. Next base: position 48,163,317 of record JAWWLR010000002.1, read on the forward strand.
TGAGGGCTTCTTCTTCCCTGAATTAAAATATGTGTCTTATAAAAATTGGGTTGGTAGCCACTCAAGCTACATACAAAATTTTCCTGTTATTTCACGGACTTTAACAATATTTTTTCCCAGTCATTTTAATTTTTTAATTCAAACCTTCAAAACTCCACAATTTATCATTTTAAGTATTCAAAAATATTTGAAATTGTGGAGTCTAATGCGGAAAGAATTGAAATTGACATGTGTACAACGTCAAAAAAGTATTCTATGAAATTTAAATAAATTCAGACTAGAATTTTTGAAATTTAGTTCATTTACAAGTTAATAAAATATTAAATTATACAATTTCAAAGAAAGAAACATCAGAATAGAAAAGGTTGTACTTCAAGACCTTCAAAACAAACATTTAAAACTGAAAAATTTAAGTTTTAAATCATATAGTTTTTAAAGCTTCAATTAAAAATTGTACAAATCGAAGTGATTTTTTATTGTCCGTTTATTATTGCTTGTTCAAATTTCCCTATTCAATTTTGAAACGTCATGAATTTATAATCGTTCAAGTATTAAAAAGGCTTTCAAATTGGATTTTAAATTAAATACATTTTTCTTTTTTTTCAATATTGAAGGCTTCACACAAATAAACTGTTCAATTTTTAAGGTTTTCTATTTAATGCCTTCAACTCCAACTATTTTTAAAAAAGAAAGTAGAAGTTCCTTTAAAAAGCAAACAAAATTTTTTAAAAAGTCACTGGTTCGCAAGTTTTACATAAACAATCAAGATAGTACAATTAAAATTTTCCAAAGCGACGAATTAAACTATTAAAAATTTAAAGACAAAATTAGATAAAAAATACTTTTACTCAACATTTTCGAGTGCCCCCCAAAAAGGATCTTAAAACTTGAACCAAATCGATTAATAATAACTCCTGCCTCACATTAAACAGTTCTTTTACATACTCATAACATAAGTCAAAACAAATTTGTTCTAATTGGTAAAATGCCGGTCACCTAAACTCCTTTTAAAAATAACATATTTTGTACCGAAACGATTCTGTGAGTTCAGTATGCACGATAGTCCATAATTTGTTCGTTTCCAGAAAAAGAAATTGATCAGCATTAACCCGTGCCTTTAAAATTAACACGCAGTTTTAACTGGGTAAAGCTTAATTTTTATTAATGTAAAAAAGAATTACTTCTTATTAACTTTTTGTAAATTAAAGTTTAGTTATCTCTTAAGGAATGTCCAAGAAATAATTTTCACCCAAGAACTTTCTATTTTGACATACCGAAGTTCCTTTTCTTTTGCCCGGAATATATCCCAAAAAAATTAAAAATAGCAGTTTTATGTAAAATGCACGTTAAAGGCGGTATTTTAAAAATATTTTTCAGTATAAATTATTTACATTCGATAATTTACAAGTTTCTAAGTATTTTTAAACTATTTTTTAGTTGTATAAGTAGTAAAAGTTAAGAATTTTAAGTTAGATTAAAATCCAAATTAAAAATCCTATTTAACGTCCAATCATCTAATTGATG